>PVJO010006170.1:0-91569 GCA_004026905.1 Hystrix cristata
TAGAAAAACCACATCTTCTTTAGCCACTCATTAGTTGTTGGGCATTTAGGTTGTTTCCAAGACTTAGCTATTACAAATTGTGCTGCTATGAACATGGTTGTGCATATATCACTGTGATATGATGATTTTAATTCTTCTGGGAAGATACCCAGCAGAGGAATAGCTGGGTCAAATGGAACCTCTAGTTGTAGTTTTCTGAAGAATCTCCTTACTGATTTCCACAGTGGTTGGACCAATCTACATTCCCACCAACAGTGGAGGAGGGTTCCTTTTTCGCCTTGGTTTTTTTAAAGTAATTTAAAAATAATTCGAGGTTTTTTTTTTTAATGAAGACAAACAACGTTTTTGTAATATAACAAGCAGTTTATTCACTGGCATATTCACTGGAACCCCCCCCCCGAATCCATTTTCTTTAGGAAACTGGTTCAGAAGTCCTCTCACTGTTGATATAGCTTTTAAAAAAAAACCCAAAACTCGATTTGATAACCCCAAGAAATGTGACAGGACATTCAATGCATGTTATTCTTAAAATTTGGCAAAATATGCTTAATTGAAGCTCATCTCTTATCATTTGCAAGCTGTGAGAGTAGCCACTTGAAAAATGAATTAGAGATTAGGGAAAATATTCTAAATCAACAGAAAAATTTTAATTTATAATGTTGATTTTTTGTGTAGATTTTTTGATTCATCAGGTTTAAAATATATTGATTCAGTTTCTGCAAATGTCCTAAAAGAATTATAACAAATGTTGATTTATACCATATCCTCACATATAAAGTCTTCACAAGTGTCACAAGAAATTTCGTAGGTCTTTCACAAACATAAGAAGAAATTTTAGTAGAAAATTACAATTAGGCATCATAATTCATGATATAGCTAGAACAGTGAAAAGGAAACAAAATTGTAAGTACATTTATACTTGGTTTGTCAAATTTTGAGGCTAAAAAATGGAGGAAAATATTACATAAATTTGTGGCTTATTTATATAATTAGACCTTAAATTTATGGAACACCTGGTACACAAATGTTCATGTTTCCATCCCTAGCCTTAGGGAGATTGACTAAGGCGAATGAGAATTGGAGGAGGGAAGAAGAGAAATAAAATCTTAGACAATTCCAGCTAAAATTAGTAATTCAAATATTGTTTACTAAGCCAAAGCTTCTTAGGAAATTGAAAATGGTTCTATTTAAAAGTGCCAGTCTTATTTCCTTAATGCAGACCATTTTTATGTAATGATTAAGTCCCATTTGTTTCATTTTATGTTTGCAGTTTGCTCAGGAACTCAACTTTATAACAGCCTGATGCATTTAGGAAGAAGCAAAACAAAATTTTCTAAATTTGTTTTTTATTTAGTTAACTAAGTTAGCAAATATTTATTGAAGATATGGTAGGAGTTGGGACTATAACATGGTCACTTCCTAAAAGATGAATTAATGTGAATAGGGCTCCGTAATTAAAAATAGTGACATCATCTAATACTATTCTGGGGATCTGAATATTTTAATGTGCAGCTTCATCTAACTTGAGAGAAGAACTTGTAAAAATGCATTTCAGCTTTTCCAAGCAAAAATAGGAGGTTTGCTATATTTTATTGTATCATCTATGGAGATTCAACATTTATTGAGTGGTATGATTATTTATCTTCTTTTACCTGTTTCCTTGTCTGCGAGACAGGCAACTAACAGCATCTAACTGGGGGTCTTTTGAGGGGTCAATGAGTTCATATACACCAGTTCATCCTTGGTCTGCAGTCTAAACTTTAGACCTGAGAGGAAAAGTATTTCCCAGCTTCACTTTCATTATCCAGAAAGGGTTCCCGTGCCCACAGTTAAACCAGCCACAAACAAGAGAAATAGGATAGTTCAGGCTTTAATTTTGTGTCAAGGAAAGAAATGTAGAAAACAAAACTGAGCTTTACTGGCAAGAAACAAAGGTCACCGCTCATATAGGCCAGAGCAGTGAGGATTTCCATCAAATGGACATCTGGAGAAGGTTAGGAGAATTGAACGAATCTAGAAAGGATACCTTGACCAAGAATCTGCTAGAACTTGCATCAAATTAAGAAGGCAGGTAGATGGGTAGACACAGATATAAAGTCAGGCAACATGCAGTTCCAAATGCAAATCTGAGATTCAGTAATCAGAATATAATTCTTGAGAAGATTGGTGAAAACAAATCTAGTTCCATTCTTCCAGGAATTGAGATGGCTTTTAGGTTGCAAATGCATGAAAACAAACTAAAATGATTGGAATTATAATATATATGAAATATATTTTGTCTCAGAAAAAGTAACAGTTTCATCTCTTTAGGTAATACCCTGGAGGAAATGAGTTAACCACTGAACTTTAACTCCTCTCCTCCAAATACAGGGACACTTGAATAAAGTTTGGGCCTTGATTGAACTTCTTGCTATACAAATAAAAGAATATATGATTAGAAATAAAAGTTTCTCATTTTATTTTACCTATTTGTGAGGATTATTGATTGTATAAACAGCCAAATTATAGATCACAGCTGAATTAAAGAACGGGAGCCGGGTCCACACTGTCTCAGTGCTACAGTGAAGTATTTAGTTTGAAAAAACTGTAAGCTCTGAGCCTGTTCTGTGCTGGGAGCCCCAAAAGCCTGCTAGTTATCATGGCTTATGACTGAAAGACATCCCACATGGTAACTAGGACAGAAGAGCTGCATCTGGAAGGGAGTTTGCAATTTCTATGATGCTATTTTATGTATGCATCTGGCTCCCTGTACTCTGTTATTCCTTAAAGTTAATAACTTTGTGCTGCATGAGCCTATTTGATGGGGTCGAATAATGATCTAAAACTTCAATCCATTCTGGTGTGCAATAGGCAAAGAATATGACTGTGAATTAAGTGACTGAATTGATAACATGCCAACTATGGAACTGGTGATTTGGAAGTACTCCTGACTAGTGTAGCATTGGCTCTATAATTTGGGGTGAGGATGATCCCTGAGATGGGTGGACAGTTAACGTCCTAGACAGAGGAGTTAAAAAGTGAAGTGACAACAATGCATTCACAAAAACAGTGGACACCTTCAATTCTATGTTTCGATCTTCATACATCCTTCTATGAGAAACAAGGTTTGTATATGAAACTGGTTGTGACCTCTTCTGGAGAAGGTGAAGTACCTTTCACCTGCAAGTTTCATAATTAGATAGCTGCTTGCTTCAAAATTTTCCAACTTGCTTGTAGACATGAGTAATCAATTACTCACTCAGAGTTAGCTGGAAGAGTTAAAATATGCTGCTTAAGTTCACCCAAAAATTAAAACTAGAATTATCATTTTATCCAGTACATCCGCTTCTGCATGTAAACCCAAAATAATTGAAAACAGGTACTCAAGAGGGATTTGTACGCTTATGTCCACAGCAGCATTATTTGGAATATAGCAAAGGTAGAAGCAACCTATGTGTCCATCAACAGATAAACGATAAAGTGTGTGGTGTGTGTGTATACTATATACATGCATATGTATATAATGTATATATGGTACATATAATAGGATATTTTAGACTTAAAAAGGAAGGAAATCTGATACATGCTAGAAAACGGATGAACCTTGAAAACATGCTAAATTAAATAAACCCGTCACAAAAGGACATATTGTGTGATTCATATGAATATGAATTGCTTGTAGTAATCAAATTCACAGAGAATGTAGCTTGGGATTGCAAAATTAGAGGCTTACCTTTTATTGTTATGACCCATTCAGTACACACCCCTAGAGAAGCAAGATTTTAATTCTTAATATAAAACAGCATTTGAGAAAATACCACATTTTAGTGCCTATATTAAACTCTGTTCTCCAGAGTGGGATGCTTAAGAATGAACTGGGCTGAAGAAGAAAATATTTACTAGACATTGATTTTCTATCTAGAAAAGTAAGAAAGCAGCTGTACTGATAGTCCATGGGGCTGGCTTTGGGGCTCTCAGCTGATCTGCAGGCAGGTGGCTGGAGTCACTTTGGGCTCACTGATATCCTGGAGAATTCCACAGCACTAAGCGGTCACAGCAGCTCTGTCACCCTCTTGGGTTGATGCAGTTTACAGCAATTTATGTAAATCCACATAAGAGTTTGGGTGTCTGGATTATGTACAGCTATGCTTATGAATTAAGTAAGGCATAAAAAGAAACTGTAGGTTGAAAATGGCATTAATAATGTAAGCATAAGAGAGAAACAAGAAAGGATACAGCTAACACTTCCCAGACTCTTCTGGGAAATTCTTACATCATCGGCAACATTTGGAGTCAAAAACTAAATTAGCTTCTCTCATAGGCGAAACCCAAAATATAAATAATTTAAAGAGCAAAATAAAAGGCACAGGAGAGGAAAACAGAGAGGTAGACTTTCTGGAGCTAGGAAGTCCACCTGCAGATGGATGGAGATGGGAGGGTGGGGAAGGAATGTGGAGATAAGACTAAGATGAGATATATATCTGCACCAATTCCCCAAAATAAATATGATTATCATGGATCACATATACTAATAGGAATAAACTAATAAGATTTAACAAAAAGTAGGTCCATCGCAAAAATTATTTAGAAAGCTGCTTAGAAAAAAATTAATTTCCACTAGAGGGGAACATGAACCCAAACATATGCTGTCATCTGGGGTACTCATTAATCGTTGGTATATTATGAAAATATTTTTAAATGAGTGCGTACATTAGGGTATGAACTCAGAATCTGATTGTAGAGCTGAGACCTCAAAATAATACAGACACAGTTGCTTTAAGAAACTGGGTTGATATTTATAGATCTTATTCAGTTTTGTTAGAAACATCATTTCATGATCTTTTTAACAAGTCTAGTGAATTCATTTTGATTTCAGGACCATTTAACATCAGGAAGTATTAAATATATATATAAGTCTGACTGACTAAAATTTTATTGGCTTTATTTTTATGTGGTCTATTGAACTCCTAAAACCTGAAATTGTCTTATAGAAACTAGAACTTCTACTACTTTTGTAAAGAAGTTAAATAAATGAATCATGAAAGCATTAGAATCATGCTGATAATTTAAGACTATAAATGCAAGTCAGAAGTTAAATTTCCGTAATTTAAACCACTGTTTTTTGAAAATATATTTAAATGTATAACGTGCATGTGCATTTTTTACTGGAATAACAACTGCTGCATGGTAGAAAAATTACTTAAATAACTTAGGAGTAAAATCACATGGTCTAGCAAAATCATTTGTGTTCATTTATTTGTATGACTTTTTGGTTTGGAAATAGACTCATACAGGCTTTAATTTCCAAATTGTCTTCTATTCTGGGTTTAATATTGAGAAGTTATAATCTTATAATGTATCAACACAAAACATTGACTAGCTCTGTGAAGACTATTTTCAGGTAAATTACACTAACGGCTAACATTGAAAGGAGAAAATTTAAATAGAAGTATTTATTACCATAATCAGTTACCGTAAATCATTGTTATTTGATGTATACAAGAAATAACATGTAAACTATTTCCTTGTAGGCAAAAATATAGAATTATATTTCTATAGGAAGGAAGCTTGTAAGGCATACATTTACCTCTGAATTTTTCATATATTCAAAAGTATTTACAAACTACTTATTTATGAATAAATCTAAAATAAAATAGCTAGCAAAATAAATTGATCTGAATATCAAATAGACCTCCTAAAAAATGTAAATTCTCACTCAGCCTAGAACTTCTATGGCATTGAGTAGAATCATTTCTCTAGCTGTGAAAAAAACATTGGCAGCTACTAAAGAAATGATAGCAATAATGGACATTCTACCTGTTAAAAGGTATGTTAGTAATCCTTTTTCCTAAAAAAAGAAAAATATATATTTCCTTACAAGCATAGTGCTTCGTGAAGATATGGATATGTTATAAATGAAAATTTGCCTTGTTTCCAAAAATGTTTCAAAATAAATAGTTCTAAAATTTATAATTTCCTTATAAAATACTTCTGTTAAACTTTTGTGCATTAGTTAAGGCAATACCAGACTTAAAAATAACTAAATTTAAAACTGTCTAATAACGCAAATATTATATTTTTACCATATCAGTCTAGTCTAATTAGGAGAAAAATACCAGGTAGCAATTTGAATCAGGACATTTTAATGTAAACAATTATTAAGCATAATAAAGACTAGAAAAATAAGAGGCTGTCAGGAATAAGTAAAAAGCACTAAAAACTACAGGAATTTCAGATATAACGAGTGAGCAACTGCACTTTTGAATAAGATGGAGCAACCCTGCAGAAGTCCCTGGCTTTCAAGACTGTGACCAAGACCTCGCTGAAGAAGGCACAGCTATGGCTCACTAGGTGGCATAATAGTCACTTGGATTTTTGTCCATGTTATTGTTTAGCTCAAGAATAACCATGAAAATTCTCATGCACTTAGAGGTGCAGTTTTTAGAAAGTTATTGGATTATGGTGTTCCATAGCTGAATGTGCTGTTAGGAGGTGGGGCCTGGTCAGAAAAGGCAGGTCTTTGAGATCAAGATCTGAAAGGGTGTATCTGCCTACTGCTCTTTGTTTCCTGGCTGCCATGACATGAGCAGTTTTCCTCCAGCAGACCTTTCCACCGTGCCATTTTTCTCTTGGAGCCAGCTGCTCATGCTCTGCAACCAGTATGCAGATGTTGGGTGCTGTGATCCAGGGGTGAAAAAGTGATTAAGACAGATTTCAGTATGACAGCAGTGGGCTAGTTGCTGTGACTGCTACCTGACCGTGTACTTCAGAAGTTTTTGCAACTGGTTCGCAGGAGGTGGAAAAGTTTGGAGATGCTAGCTAGAGAAGATTTAGAATTCTGTGACCCAAGCTTGATGAAAGAGTCTGGTTGGAGTTCAGAAAACCAGAATGCTGACAGAAACTAAGACTGTAAAAAGCAGGCTTGGGAGGTGTCAGTTGGGAACAAGAACTCCACTGGCAGTTGGCATTGAGACCATGTGTGTTATCCTCCGGTGGAAAATTTGTCTTCATTTCGCTCATGTCCTGAGATTTTGCCAGAGACTGAGACTGAGGATGACAGACTAATAAATATGGAGAAGAAAAGGTCAAGGCAGCACAACATCCAGGCTGTAGAATGGATACTGCTGCTGGCTTTTAGCCAGGCTAATACTGAAAATCAGAAGCAAAAGACTTACCTGAAAAGTTTTACATTTTGCCAGAAAGGAAGTGCCTATAAAATTGGTGCCACGGAGAGTTTAGATGCTAAAAAGATTAGTACTGAAAAGAAGCAAAGTACTCTGCATCAAAAGAACAGGAACTACACTTTGAAGGCATCTCAGGAATCCACAAGATTCCCACTCATCCCAGAGTACAAAACTGTAAAGCTTCAATTTATGAAGAGATCCCCTGGGGTCCCTGCTCAAAAACAAAAACGAAAAAATGCCACCTAGAGCATTGGTTCCCTGAAATTTGGTTCACAATTCTCAGACATCTAGACATTCAAAGGCTCTGTAGCCATGATCTAAGGGGGTCCAGTTTAGGTTTGAGTTTGCAACAGATATTGGCCTCATCCACATGGTGCTGGTTTTATAGGCATGCAGAAGGCAAGAATTGTAGGATCATAGAGGCTTCTACCTAGATTTCACAAGAAGGCTTTTTTGGCCAGGTACTTGTTCTCCTGAGAGGGCAGTTCATTAAACCACAAAAGCCAAAAGTGCAGTAGAAACTCCAGGAAGTTAGAGATTCCAGGAACATGGAATTTCCACTGAGGAAAGCTGCGGACAATGAGCAAAGCCATCCCAAAAGCTAAGCCATGAGGGTTGTATCCGGCAAGGCCATTGGGCAGGGCCACCCAAGCTCTCTGGAGTTCACATCTAGCCACAGCTTGTCCTGGGTGCTAGATATGGAGCTATAGGACTTAGCCTTTGCCCACTGAGTTTCAGTCTTTCTTTGGTCTCATTCCTTTCTACCTCGTTATTGGAATGGCAATGTTTATTTTGTGCCATTGTATGTTGGAAATGTGTAACTTTCTTTTGAATTTTTGCAGGGGCTCACAGATAAAGAGTTTTCCTTGAGTTTCAGGGGAGACTTTGGACTTGGACTTTTCAGCAATGTTGGAAGTTAAGACTTTGATGATTTAAGAATTGACAGGATTCATTTTGCATAAAGAGATGGGGGTTAGGGTAGAATGCTATGGTTTAGATCAAGCCTATTGATTAGTACCACCCATACCCAGCATGGGGCTTCCATTATCCACACTCTTAATTCCAGCATCACGCCCTTAATCCACATTTACATACCCTAATCCAGCCACCTTTGAAACTTCCCACCTGTGACCACATGAGGCTTTGGGGGGGTTATCTAGATACAAGTCATAACAGAAGGCAACTGGATCATGGGAGTACTTTAGCTGAATGTGCTATTAGGAGGGGTGGCCTGATCAGAAGAGGTGAGTCACTAGGGAAGTGGCCTGGGAGGGTATACCCCTCTGCCCACCTCCTCCCTTCTCTCTCTGCTTCCTGGAAGCCATGATGTGAGCACTTTTCCTCTACCATACCTTTCCACCATGTCATTTTTCTCTTGGAGATGTCTGACCATGGCCTGTAACCATGAACCAAACAAACCTCTCCTCCTTTAAATTGCTAGAGTTGGGTATTTTGTCTCAGTGACAAGAAAAGTAAGATAATCAGCAAAACCTTATAGGAATGTGCCCTCTAGGCTGCCATGGATGGTGGCCCACGGGGAAATGTTTTTCCAAGGACATCTGTTACAAAATGACCAGGAAAGCAGCAGGTACTGTTTGCCGTTGTGCACTGAGGGAGCTAGAAGTTAAAGAAGTCTGCGGAGTAAACACACTGGAATCAGAATGCATAAGCCTTCCCACCCTTAGTGTCCCTCAAGTGTCTTCTGTTTACAAGTCTTCAATATTTGTTGGCAGTGGAAAAAGTCACTAATATTACTCTCTACTAGTCATGTGAGAAAACTTATTTTAGATTTACCACATGGATAGAATTATTTTTAAAAAAATAAAGGCAAGTAAGTCTGACTATGAAAAATATAACCATGGCATAGTTATTTTATAGATAAAATTCACTGTTAAGAATTTATTCCCACTAGGGATGGGGATTTACCTCAAGTGGTAGAGCACTTGCCTAGCAAGTGCAAGGCCCTGAGTTTGATCCCCAGCACTCCTCTCCCCGAAAAAATTTATTCCCACTATTGTCCTTGTAGATTAACTACTTCTTCACTTATTAGAAAATGATTTGGATAAATGTAGCAGGTAAACTAACAAAAATTCATAGACTTTAATCAAATTCAATTTCTTTCCTTTAGATTCCTGGTTCTCTGTCATAGGCATAACGTCCAAAATTTTAATTTAGTAGTTAGTCCTTGCTTTAAATCATGCTAGAGATTTCAAAACTTTAGTCGGGAAAACATTTTTCTAAAGCATCTAAATTGATTAATAGATGTATTGTCCATGACATAAATTTTTTGTATCTCCACCTCTGCACCTTTCTAATCCTATAACAAGTTTCTCTCCTTTCTGATCTCAAATTGGTAACATTCTATTTCGATATTTATTCCTTTCCCCTTCTAACATCTAACATCCTCTAGCAGCCTCACCCTCTCTCTTACATCAGTATGAAAGACAAGTAGATTTTTTTTTCTCTGATTGATTCTTCATCTTGATCCTATCTTCTCTTTCTCTGGCTACAACCTTTGAGTGTCTTCATGATGTACTATATAACTTCTCATGTTGGTGTATACATGGAACATAAAAGGAATTTGAATAAATGTTTTTTAAAATGTATGGGCAAATGAAGGAATAGAAAAATGAAATAAAAATTGACTGCTATTCTCATAACTTTTCCTAAATTATCTAATTAACACCCCCATAGATAATTTCAGTAAGTGTTTTCCAACCTTAACCTTCTTGGCTATTGGTACAATGTGACACTGTTGATTTCGCCCACCTCAGTATCTTCTTCTGTTTGCTTTAATCTCCACCTTTTTTCAGATTCTATTTCCAACAAGGAAGTATCCTTTCCACGGTCCCGTTCTTCACATTATCTCACTCACTTACAAACATTTTTAACTTTCTTGCATGTCCTGCCTTTTTTTCAGAAAATGCTATGCTGAGGCCAGACCCTTTAATCTACTGACTTTGCTATTTCAGTAGTCTTTCATTGGAAATATGTATCTGTTCATTCTCTGTATTTGATGACTTTCCATTACTCTCAGAACAAAATTCCACCAATAGTTTACAAAACTGCATTGTTGGCCATGGCAGCACACACCTGTAATCCCAGAACTTGAGAAGCTGAGTCAGGAGGATCACCAGGAGTTTGAGATCAGCCAGAGCTTCATAGTGAGTTCAAGCTACCCTGAACTTCATAGTAAGACCCTGTTTCCAAAAAAAAAAAAAAAAAAAAAAATGCATTAACCAGCCCCCACTTTCTGTCCTTAGCCTTCATATTAAAATTATTCACCCTGACATCTCAAAGACCTGTGCTTTGCCTTAACAGTCTGTCCTCATTATTATTAAGCAACTATTTATTTGTCAAATTATGTTTAATCTTTGCCTTTACCAGTATTATAATACACCGATGAAAGTAAGAATTGTGTCATTTTACTGTAATGATCTTTATGGATAGAATTTAGCAAAGCATGTAGCACACAGAGGGCAATACATAATTGTCAAAAAATTAATGTTAATATCAGAACAATGTCATTTTAAAAATTGAATGTGTCTAGTTAAATATAGATGATAATGAAAAGGCCATGAATAATGGAGTGCCATGTAAACAGAATATGAAGTAACCATTAATTATTCTTACAATTTTACAGAGGTCTTGTTTCCTCCAAGAACATCATCAGTCATTGCTAGTGGGAAAGACCTTGTATTTCAGTGTTTCACGAGGACAACACTGCCTATTACTTACCATTTCACATTCACGTCTTAACTAGTCCATTTCACTTTATTAATGGGAGCTAGCACTGACTCAGACAACTGCAGGGAGGAAAGAGCTTTTAAAAAATGAAACATTGTTTTTATTCATCTACTTAATATTTTAAAGGGTGACACAACAAAAAAGCTAATGGAAATACACATAAACAAAATATACTATTCTTTGGCTATGTAGACAAATGGAAAAGGAAGTAAGTGTTGATTTATTTATTTATTGTTAGGTGTGTGAAACAGTAATGCCAGAGATAAAGCTCCCGTAGCCTCCACTGTGCCATTCCTCTCATCCTTTAAATAAAGAAGCTTTTCATACATGGCTTCACTACTTACTGAATAACCGTACAACATGCCTGAGCCTGTTTCCTCCTCTCTAAATGTGGTAATACTAGTACTTAGCCTGTTGTATATAATATAGCAAAGATAATTATTCTAGTACTCCAGACAAAGTGTGAATAGTTGCTAATTTGTTTTTGTTAATACATAATACTTACGGGGGAGATTTGATAAATTTCCTTTTCATCAAATTTCAGTGCTAATAACAAATTCTATCAGATGTTCTTTCTTGAGTTAAATCTTTAAAAAAAAATGTGTGTGCAGTTTAAGCTCATCTGAACTATTTCAGAACTTCCAGTTAGCTTTGTTCATCACAGTCACTGACCCTTAGTTAATGTCTTTGCTCAGTGAGTTACTCAATCACTTGGTCTTAGCTTTAGCCTCTTATTTGCATTTCACTTTTATTGAATGCTGTTTTTAAGCCCTCCACATTTGCATGCTCCTTATCATGCATATGACATATATGGCAAGTGTGTCATCAGGAAAACAAATATTTTTTCTCTTACATTTACTTTGCATAGAATGCAATTAATTGATCCAGCTTCTAAGTCACTATGGGATGCAAATTCTAGACTGAACATTTTGTGTTACAAGATGCAAGTTTTCATCCTTGCATCTTTTCCTTTTTCCTCAACAATATAGACAACTTGTAAGTATTTAAGATAATTGTGGAATACTTTTTACTGTCAATAAAACCTTCAATGCACACTGCAGCACATCCAGCCAAGCACAAAGGAGACCATCCAAAGGGGAAAGATACTCTTCCTCTTGATTTTGGCATCCCAGCCTAGCAGAAATGGAAGCCCCACCACATCAGGTCTATGAAGATGATCTTGCAACTCTAGTTAGCTTTTTCCATGATAATCACCCACACGCATATGATATTCCAAAATGAAGGACATGAGGTAAGGTCATTCACGATGCGGCATGAGACTCTGGGCACTACCGAGAACTTCTCTAGGACTCAGTCGACTCAGAATGATACAGGACAGCAGTTTTTCAGAAATGAC
The DNA here is from genome assembly GCA_004026905.1 of Hystrix cristata. NCBI lineage: Eukaryota > Metazoa > Chordata > Mammalia > Rodentia > Hystricidae > Hystrix > Hystrix cristata. The sequence continues at coordinate 12,268 of PVJO010006170.1, forward strand.
TGCTCTCTCAGCAAACACCAAAACCCAAGTTTTCTAGAAGTGAAAGTTTGGAGAGAAATAGGAATTATTTCTATCTACAGTCTTTGAAATAAAAGGGGCCCAGCCCAAAACATGACAGCAACAACATGTAAGTTAAACAAAAAACAAAAAACAAAAAAAAAAAAGCTAAGCCTATTGTTTCCAGTATTTGTTTTCCACTTGTATTTTCTAACTCTTTGATCCTTAGTAAATTTGGTTTTGGCTCCCAATAATCACCTTGGAAGGCCTTGCACTAGAGATCTACTTTAGACACACTCTTCTGGCGGGCTCCTCTCCACCTTTCTGTTATGATCTGCCTCGCAAGTTTCCTGCACTACTGTTGGTAAGAACTGTTTCTGCCTTCCCCTCAGGGTCAAAAGAAGAGCCAAAGAGATGCCATAAACCACCTCACTTTTGACACACAGAAGAAGACTTTAACTACAGCAATCACAATATAGTCAATCACATAAAATTCAATAACTTCAGCATTCATAGAAGAATTAAACCAAAACAATAAAAGGAACAAGACACATATTTTTCTGCTTTATAATATAACTTTAGCAAAAGACCTACGGCAAATACCAAGTTACTACTTCTCAGTCAGGTTAAACCGATCTAAATTCTTATGTAAGTTCAATTAAACATCAAACATACAATTTCTTAAATTTTTTCTTCCAGACTTCTCTTTATAGCCTTTTCTTTCCATAAAGTAAGACACTGTATAATTTAGGATCAAATAGTTTTACAAGAGGGAACGCTTGTCTATCTTTTACCCCAATTCTTGTCCTACATAAGTAACTCTTTTCAATTTTCTTTGCTGCTTCTCAATTCTAAATAGCAAGCATAATTTTTATTTATTTTAGGATTTTCTATTTATTTAAATCAATAAACATACAGTGGTACTTTGGTTCATGAACATGTTTTTTGCAGACAATTTGGTTCACAAGCAGAAGTGTTTGGCAAAATCGTGTTTGTTTGCAAATTCTGCATCAGATGACAAATGTGACCATGGCCATCTTTCGCACACAAATACAAATGTGGCCATCTTTTTTAAAATCACACAACAAATTAAGTTCATGAAGCAAATTAGCACTGTATAGGTTTGAATTTATAGTAATTAGAGCAATAAGTTTCTCACAACCATTTCCACTATACAATTGGGCAATAGGGTATAAAAAAGATATGTTTTTTTATGCAATGGAATACTATTCTGCCATAAAGAACGACAAACTTGAGACATTTCTAGGTAAATGGATGCACCTTGAGACCATACTCTTAAGTAAAATAAATCAGACACATATGTTTAAATACTACAATTTTTCTCTGTTGTGAGAAACTGTAAATAAGGACCAAAATGCATTATTGGGAAAAGAAAGAAATTGTTCCAATGGGAAGTAGAACAAGGGAGGAGCAAGGGAGGGGGGAGGGGGAAAAGAATGGAGGGACAAGAAAAAATAGAACAGAAGGAAAAGATGGAAACAAAGCTTTTGTAAATAAGGAGGGGAAAAGGGTTGAAGGGAGGGGAAGGGAACAGGAAAAAAAGAAGCAGCAAGATATATCATGTACAGGTACAAAACCCCTGATGAGTGTTATCATTATGTATATCTAAAATGTACTGCTAAAATAAAATTTTAAAAATAAAACTAAAAAAATAATTTCAACATTTATATTTAAGTTATTACCAATTTAGAGGAGAAGTGGACCTATAGAAAGAAATATAATCCTGATTTAGTATCCAGATAGGAAGATGACATTAATATTCTAGTAGAATGAGATTTAATCTAAGAGTAACAATCTCTTTGGATTCTTGGCAGATGGACACTGACTTCAAGAACATGGTGCCACAGCGCTAGAAGACGTAGCAAAGTGTCCTTAAGAAATAAACACCCAGTGTGCCAGCAGTCCAGGAGATGCGACTCCTGGGTGTCTTTCAAAATAACGAAAGTAGAAATAATTAAAAAGATGGCCTATTGCTGGACAGTACTTTCCAGAAGATCTCGGTCAGAATGCTTTGTGAGATTAAAGGTCATCTGTATCAATAAGAAGGTACAGAAGGCGAAGAGTCACTTTTTGTAAGGCAGTTTCCCCTTACTCAAAAAGAACAAAAGTGGTCCTGACTCTGCCAGTCATCTGCAGCCTTGACATTAAGACCAGGGTGGCGCTCAGGGAGGAGAGATGAATGGTGAAGACGCGAACTGGCATCACAGTGAGTCTTGGTGAAAGCTCAGAAGAGCCAACATGTGGATTAAACAACCTTTAGCTGGCAGGTTGCAAGTTCAGTCATTTTGAAATCTTTTTTTATAAAAAAAAATTTTTACTGCTGAAGTTTTTAAAACGCAGTTATAATTCCTATCATTGCTGGCATCTAGTGCTACTTTTCAATTTATTAATTAAAACTTAAAGTGTACGATACCCCCACAAATGACATAGTGGTGGCATTCAACAAAAGCTGTGACACACACACACTTCCCACAGTAAGCGTGTGACGTGTTTTAAAGCTCAGGGCCTTCTCTCATGCAGTACTGCCCAGTAGAATCCTCCCAGCTCCCCCAGTGTGCCATCTCCTTGTGACCAGTAAAACACGGACCATAAGACCCGGGTTCTCATATTCCTCCTCCCCACAGTGGGCTTGAGTGAAGTTAATTCTCCTCTGCCCAACTAGCAGCAGCTGGTGCACACCTCTCTTGGTCACAAAATGAGGATGCCGTCCAGTCTCTTGCCTGGCTTTCCATTTCCCACAGGCCCTAGCTTACTGTTGTCCCAAGAGCATCGCCCCAGCTCAGTGAGCTCTTACTATTTCCCATACACTTTTATGAGTGGAAGTTCCAGAAGGCTGTATGGAACTTCCCTGTTGCCTCGCTCGGGGTTCCATATTCTAAGTGAAAGAACCACCAAAGGATACGCCGCCTACCTCGGTGCAGAAAATAGTACCGGTTCAAAACTGTCCTAACAACGAGGATTCCACCCTCTCCACAAGACACTGAAAGGGAAGACGAAGAGAAAGAAGCTCGTCCTCATAAACAACCCAGGGTTACAGAAAGAAAGCCTTCCTCTCACCGCACGAATACCCTCCCACAGTGGCAGGAATGACGGGGGCTTCCGCCTCTTCCCAACTCAGGGGAAGAGGATTCTAACAGCATACCTAATAATATGACTTGAAATATTATGGACAAAGTTTACCTTCTTAATTTAGGTTTTCTCGGGAAAAAATCCTGAGACCAGAACTCAAAAGCAAAAGTACTTCATCTGAAAGGTACAGGAAGTATCAGTAAGGGAGACGAGAGGTGAGAAAGAGGTTAGTGACCCTAGAGAAACTGAGAAATCGAGTGTCCCTAAAGTCTGAGAGTTTGGCCTGGTGGGCCAGGCAACTGGGGCGCTTATCTACTAACTCCAGTCAGTATTTCGTTGAAAGGTGCCTGTGGAGGACAGCGGTGGGGTAACATCCCTGACTCTGAGCCTCCTCAGGTGGCCCGGGGTTGACAAACTGAACTGCAGCCGCAAGAGAGAAGATTCTGGAAGACACACGAGGCTGGAGGCTAGAAGACGGGCTGGAGCACTGAAGTGGTAGGGGAACGTTTGCAGGCAGAGCACCATCAGTGTCTACTATCTTGATACCATTTTTCCACTGAACGGTAGCCACGTGTTCACTTTATATTGTGTATCGTGCACTGTAACTAGAACATGAGTGTAAGTACAAAGTTTATATATATATATATATATATATATATATATATATATATATATATACACACACACACACACACACATACATGCAGAGTGATCCAGCACAATCTCTTTTGACTTGGCTATATTGTCACTATTACTGTGTTTTAGTTACCTTGCAAGATACTTTCAACAAGGAGACTACAAAGTGCACAGCAGGAAGAGTGCTTGTTTGACTAGAGTAAGCGTGGTAGCCAGTAATCAAAAAGAATCCAAGTCTCCTAGTTTCCACCAATTAAAAGCTTTTAATTTCTCAGTATGTGTTGATTTACTTCATTTAACCTCCTCTTACATATGGAATGACTTTTGTAAGAAAGGAAACTCTTACACAAATTATTCATGAATTTTGAAGAAATCTCACCTAGAAGAAATTTCACCTGACGTCCAAGCCTCCTGAATCTCAATTCAGTTTTCTTTCCTCTGCGAGCCCTCAGATCCATTCCTTGACTTTCAAATCTTGAAATCACCTGGAGACCATGGCTATCCCGACAGCACTAACGTCACCGTGTTGCTATCATCTTGAATGCAATGACATTGGTTCCCTTGTGAAGCCGATGTTCATTTAATGGAGCGTACTGAAGCAATCCACCCGCACAAGCTCAGGATACATACAGGATCCACTTTAGAATAGAAGATCCACATGCTCAGGTGAGTCGAGTTCCCAAGTTTCTTCAAAGTATGAAATACCAAAAAGATCCATTGCATTTTCAGAGTTAAAAGGTTTGAAAGTCCTTTTTGGTAATATTAAAGGTAAGAAGATTTTTTTTTCCTCCCAGAACACCAATAGCAGGAAAAATATTTTCATGGGAATGATGGGAAAGCATTGACTGTCCTGACACACAAAACAGCAGTGAGCATGTTGTGTAGATTTCTTCTGAGCTGGTATATTGCTATATTCCTAAGATGGGAATTTGGTAAAATGAAAAATGGAAGAAAAGGCCTAAAGCATGACTGTGTTCTAATCAATAAACACTTTTCTACAAGCAGTAGTTTTCTTTTGTCCTTTTTACACAGAGCTGGCACAGACATTTTGAATAAATGTTTACTTAAATTGATGTTTCATCCCTCTACTGTCTTAGGTTTGGGGTTTTTTGTTACTGTTCATTTAGTTCTTTTGTTCACTTTTAAATGATTTTTAACTTTGAGAATACCAGTGGTTCACACTGGCTTTCTATTCATAAACATTTAGTTTTTGTATCCCATTTTGATTAATACAATAATAACTCAAAATTATTTACTAGGTATATTAGTCAGCATGTGCTGCAATAACAAAATCCCATAGACTGGGTGATTAAAACAGCACAAATTTATGTCTCACTGTTTCAGAGGCTGGTGAGTCCAAGATCAACGTACCAATTAATTCATTCCCTGGTGTGGGCTCCTTTACTGATTTACAAATTGCTAATTTCTTGCTGTGTCCGCATTAGGTGGGGACACAGAGAGCTCTGGTTTCTCTTCCTACTCTCAATAATCACACAAACCTCACCATAGAGTCCCCGTCTATATAGACTCCTTTGAAACTCATTCACCTCCCAAAGACCTCTCTTCTGAATATATTTTGGGGCTTCAACATATGGATCTGGGGCTTCAACACATAATACATTTAGTGCATAACAATAAAACCAAGTCTCAGGAGAACGATTCGCATGTGGCTCTGTGTTTTCAAAGCTTCGGGTATTACACACCTGAGAAAAGAGTGGGAAAGTGTATTTCTGTCCTTACAATTTGGAGCTGGGATTTTTTTGTTGGCTATGTGTGATTTAAGTCAGAATACTCTCCTAACCATGCCTGAATGGCAGTTCACTATGACCGCTACAGGGCATGAGTTTTTTGGGAACATCGTGGTAAACGTTTCAAATAACAAAATACAACTGTGAAGCGCAGGAGATAGGAAACTCTTTTGCTTTTTGGAGATTAAGCTCACATAAGGAAAGCAGTTAACTATACAGGCAAGTATAATGCAAAAATGAATAAAAACTATAGTACTAAGGAGATATAGAAGGAACAAACAAGCCACTACCCTCACTGGTCACTGGAATTCAATGTAGGCTAGCAGGTGGCTTTGTGAGATCCCAGACAGCTAACAATATGTTCCAGAAGAGGGGGGCAAAGTAGCACTTTCATGGAATTTAAAGTAGTTTTGGCAGGCTGCCCGAAGCGTGCAGACACTACAGATTGTAACAGATGGGGCTGAAAGGTGAGGGCCTTACAAGTCAAGTTAGAAAGTTGGAAATTTGCCTAAACAGAATAATACTTTATTATAGAACTTAGAGAAGGTCATGATCTAGAGCACCTTTGAATGATCACGCTGACTGGACTATGGAAACTATTTGTGGAAAATGTTAGACTTATAAGGATGTTCTAGTACTAATTCAGATGAAAGATAATGCAGGCCTGTTTTCTCGTGGTGGTTGGTATGGTAAGAAATAGATGTATTTGAGAAATATCAATTAAGAATTCTTTGTAGTCCCTGGTGACTGGGTGGGTAGCAGTAGAAAGGAGAAGACATAGTTTGGACTTTTGCCCTGAGGCAACTGGGTAAGTACTATGCCACTTATTAATGATTAGAAGCTGGGCATGGTGGTATGCCCCTGTAATCCCAGCTACTTGGGAGGCTGAGGCAGGAGATCATGAACTAGAGGCCAGCCTGGGCAACATAGCAAGACCTTACTTCAAAAAAAATAATCTAAATTGAGTCAAGTTATAGTTTCTCTGTATATAAACCACTCCCTGGAAACAAAATTAGTATTTGTGTAATAACATTTATAACAGCATTATCTCAAGGTCCTTTATTTCGCCATATATAATGTACATTTCACACGTGAAGATGCAAGATCTCATGAAATTAAATGATGTGCCTGTGACTATAAAGATTGTAAATGATTGAACCCAGACTGAAGCCAGATCTTATGTCTCTAATACCTTTGATTATTGCCCCCTGCTCCGCTCTCTGAAAGCTGCTTTAACTCTTGTGAGGCATAATATCTTTACTAGTATTATCAGTGACTTTCTGAATGATGATCTGATGAACTAAAAGAGATATCTTCTTCCAGGCTATTCATTCCGCTCAGCCAGAAAGCAATTTCAATCCCTTAAAGCTTGTTATCCTCGCTGACATTTTTATTTTTAAGAAGAACAACCTTGAAATTGCTTTTTGTGACCATTAATCATGAAGAAACACCTAGTAGATTAGTAAAGTATGGTTCTGGTGTGTCAGTGGATGACTACCGCGTAGGTCAGCAAACTGATGGAAGAAGATACACCATTGATAGCACCAACCAATAGGCTTATAGCCTGGGTGGAATAAAAAGTGAAAGAAGAAGGAAGTGTGCCTCTTTCCAAAGAGTTCCAGTCTTCCCCATCACCTTTGGACATCAGACTCCAGTTTCTTCAGCCTTTCAACACAGACTCATACCAGCAACACTGCAGTGAGCTTCCAGGCTTTTGACCTTAGATTAGTGCTTCTTCGTTAGTCCTTCTTTTTTTTAGTAACTTTCATCTTCTTGGTTTGAGCAGCTACTGGATCCCACAGCTTTCTAGAATGTGGACAGCCATTGTGGATTCTTCTGCTTCTAATCCCACAGGCAGCCATTGTGGACTCTCACTTCTGATCTTATAAACCTACCTAATAAATCTCCTTGAATAATTTGCACATGTATTTCATAATTCTTTAAAGAACCCTAACTAATATATTTTCAAAGCTTTCCCTTTAAAGTTTGCAACAACTATGCTACAAATGTAAATTTATTTGCAAAAGAAACAGTTAAACATTCAGAAGTAAACCCTCTTCAGATACAGTGTAATTAAATTATCTCCTTCTTGTGCTATTTCCATGAGGAAAACATCATGGAGTCTATTTCCTAACCAAAGGTGAATCATTTACCATGGGCAGTCTTAATGTATTACTCTATTTCCTGAAGCAATTTTCTCCACACTACTGTCTCAGCACCACAGAGGCTTTCTGAGATTAGTATCAAACACTGCTCTGCTAATGGAAACCAAGTAAAATCCAATTCTCCCAAATTCGCAACACAATAAGTAATGGGTAAGTCTTCTCAATCTTACTTTTTATCCATATGTTTTTATTAAAATTGCATTTCTTAGCCTGCCAGTGATTGCATAGGTGTCACCTTTAATATATCAATAAGCTACCTACCTGTTTGTGTACTTTTTCTCTATCAATGTTTTACTTTAAAATATTTTTTCAAATCCAGCATTACATGTAACTTGTCTCTGTTTTATTGTAACTGTTTAAATAGCTTTTAGGATGAAACCATAATCCATATGATGCACAAAGAAATCTGTGATTCTAGTTTTGAAATAATTCATTTTCTAACATTTGAGAACTACTTTAATGAGAGAGGAATTACTCATCAAGTGATAGCCTGCTTCATGTTGATATTCAGAGTCTGATCAATAATATTTGTAATAAGCATAATGGCTGCTTTTCACACTGTACATTTCGTCCTTTATTTTAAACTACGACATAGACACTTGCTCATCTGTGGCCTTTGTCATGTGAAAACAGGAGAAAGCCAGTCCATCCTTTGTAATCTCTCCATTAACCTGTGGGCAACTTTGGATGGAGAACATAGAAAACGAGAGGAGTAATCAGCTATTTTTCTATCAGAATATACACATCAAGATTTTGTGAAATAGAAAATCAAAACAACTTTCAAGCTTTCAGAAGAAACAATGGGATGTTGTAGTTGTTTAATCTGATGTTCAAACCTTAGGATCTATTTCAGTTATAAATTCATTTTAATTATGACCTAAGGTCTTTGCAGTAAATTTCATCAGGTTTATCTAACTGCCTTCTGCAATTTTTTCTCTCCTATCTTTTTTCTCTTTAGAGTTATGATTTCAATTTTTTCAAATTCAAAAATCTCTTTACTTCCTAAATACAGCTATTACTTTAAGATCATATTTTAAAGAAGAGTTATTTTGAGCTGTTATATTTATTTTCCAAAATTGTTATCTTTGTCTTGGAGAAATCCAGAGTATCCCAAGTATCTAAAAAGTACTTATCCTTGATTTTTTTTCTCTGAGAATTCAAAGCCATTTTTATCCTTTGTCCCAGTTGGACCTAGATAAAGTTTCTCTGATCAATTCTATTTTACTGTTTCTGGCCATTATTAAAAGATCTGGCACATTTATAATGTTCCTCTTAGAAATCAACTGACAAATCTTTAAAAGTACAGATATTTTTCATGTTATGGTCATGGTCTTTGCTAGTCCTGAGTGCTAATTTTGCTAGTAAGACCATTTTTTCCATGATTTGTAATCACAGAATATTATTCCACGCAGAATTTAGCAAGTAGTGACTAAATTATAATAGGAAAAAAATAAACTCACTAACTTTGTAGTTAGTAGCCTTAAGGCTATTAATTGTATCCAACTATAAAAACTTTAGACAAATTTGGAGCTTAGAAATAAATGGAGTACAAATGGCTATTTTACTACTCGTCATCTTACAGACATAAAATGATAAGCGTTCTCAATTGTCTACAACGATGCTAGAATGTAATGTTATGGTTTGGATGTGGTTTGTAACCTTTGAAACTCAGACTTAATTTAAATGTAATCCCACCACGAGGTATTAAAACATTGGGTCTCTGAGAGGTGATTAAAATTCTGTCCTCACAAATGGATTAATCATTCATACGATTAAAGGATTAATGGGTCGATGGACTGATAGGGTAAGGGGTTATCTCGAGGGTGGGTCTGCTGCATCTCTCCCCTGCTCTGTAATATCTTGCACTTCTTCAGGCCTCTGCCAGAAAGAAGATCATTACCAGATGTGGCCCATCAAACTTGTATCAGAACTATGAGTCAAAATAAACCTCCCTTCCTCATAACTCATCAGTCTGTGGTACTGTGTTGTTTGCAACATAAAACAGACTAGGACAATATCCAAGGGAAAAAAATAACACAGAAGGTCCAATTCCCCGATACAAATATACACAAAGATCAGACAGCCAAACGTCTGTGTGCAGTATTTACCTAAGCAACAGTTTCTAGAAAATGACACATCTAACAACAACAAAAAGGACATTTTCAGGTGCTTAGACTCAACTCTGCTATGTTGGGCCCTGTACAAATATGCCTAATCAAAGGGATAGAGAAGACAAAATCTGCCCTGTGCTGTTTGCCAGACCTGAGCCCTGGCCTGGGCCTGCCCACCCCGACCTGTCACGTGATAGCCAAGCTGCGCTTCCCTAGCTGCAGCACTCACCCGAGTGACACTGTTTCCTAATTGTCACGAAGTCCTGCCTAGATCACCAGGCTCCTGCCTCACCTCCACCCGGGAACCGCTGAATGAAACTACTTAAGAGTGAACCATGGGCATCTTTTCGTAAGCCCTGTGGTGATTCTAACAGTGTCCCATGGCTGTAAACAATTTTAGAAACAGTTCTATCTCTTGTAAGTGGAATCAGAATACACAGAATCAGAGTGTAGGCAATGAAAAGGCATCTCATCTTCCAAGCTGAGCTGCCAGGAAGCAATGCCCCCTATTTCTCTGAAGCCCTCCCATTTGGGTTGTCTGTTTTCTTTGTCTCTTAGGAAACGTACACTATATTCCATGAAGACAAAATTGAGTCTATCCTACGTTTATCCACAGTACAGAATACAGGATGTGGTGTGAATCAGTGTAGGTATGGATGGATATATGGGTGGATTTATGCATGGGTGAATGAAAGAATATGTTCAGTCGACACAGAGGTGTTATATTAAACTGCTTTATCCTCATAATACAGAGGCTAAATCCAAGCAGCACAATTCTCAAATTGGCTTAAAACTAAAATTTCTGGTTAGGGGAAGATAGGAACAAATGAAAATAGAGGAAAAAATAATTAAATGTCACATGATTTTACTAAACTATAACAAAAATAAGATTTACATTTATGTTATTTAACGGCATGTAAAGGTTTCCCCAGGGAGTCATTAGATGCCATAGTTAGGCCTGTGTATAAACATAGCCTTCACATGGTTGTAAAATAAGACTGTTGGCTGAAGTAACAGCACAAGAAAATCAAGTGCCTATCGTCAGAACTTTGCAAAAATTTCTAGCTGCATTAGGTACAGCACTGCCTGTATTTCAATAATTTTATTAATTTCCCTCTTCAAGATTAGTTTATTCGTGTATACTCTTTCAGAGGATTATGTACGAAAGACATATAAAAGGTGCCTAATGGTGCAGAGTATACAGCAAACCCAAAGGAGATGCTAATTCTTAGCCACTGACTTACTAACTGACATGACTTCTATTCCATAGCAAGAAGACAGCACGGAGGGGCCCATCAAACAGGAAACGAAGACAGTTTCGCTACCCTTCAGGGGAAGGAGAGGCAGGGAAAGGTGAAGTGTGGATGGAGTGCTGGGTGTGGAATCTCACAAAAGAGAACATCAGGAAGAGAAGGGCTGATTTCAATGTCAAAATTTCAGAGTTTAAATTTATACGCCTCCCAAATATGTTCACTTGCTTCTCCTTGTGCCCTGAAACCATAATTTCTACCAATTTATTTTAGAATATCTCTCCCATCTAGCTCATTTTCTCTCTACAGTTTATTTACTGTAACATCACTAACTAAAAATTCATCCACCTCCTCCTTAAAACAGTTGTCTACTGACCCTAACTCTGGCCATGACACCACCATCTTCTAACTTCCTTGCTTATCCAACCGTGTACAGTACTGAGAGCACATCTCTAGCATCAATCTTGTATTTGACTCTTAGTTCATTTGCTATAGTCTCCTTCCACCCTCTCCTTTTGTAAGGCCCTAACTATGGTTCTCTTGCCTCTTTCTTCATTCAACGAACTGAACAAAGCAGGAGAAAGACACACAGCTATGGTCTCCCTTTAAATCTGAAAATAAAGTGGGCATTCAGCACTGCTCTGCAATCTCATTTCATTCTCCTAGGAAATTAGCTTTCTTCTTCTCTCAGAAAACCAATTCACACCTTCTTTCTTATGTTCAAATTTCCATTATCTCCTCACCCCTTTCTCACTCACTCCTGGTGACCTTGCTTCACATTTCTCTGAGAAAACTATAAGCAATTAGAACAACAACAACAAAAATTTTTCCAACTTCTAACACCAACGCTTCTGTACCCACATATTCTGCTTTCTCTCCTGCTACAATGTACATATTCTTAACTTTTTGCAAGTCATGAGATCCTTTAGCAATGTGAGGAGGTCTATGGACTCTTTTCAAAATCATATTTTTAGTACATGAAACAAAATGACTTAAAAATGCCACGTAGACCAATTATATTTAAACCCAAATAGCAAAATATTTTAAAACTTGTAATATATATGCTTTTTTATCAATATGCTATATAAATGACCTAACAGGTGGTCTAATTACCTATTATAATACAGTAAGGAGAGAAAATGTTATTTTAACATTTCCCAAAAACTGTTGCATGATTTGAAAAAATCTGTATTGTTAGTTAATTCTGATTTTTTGACTATATTTATTATTGGAAAAATGTTAATTTTCAATTATAGATTAGTAAAAATAAAGGTATAGTTCTTTGACCATTTGAGTTCATACATTTTGTGAATTCTTTCTACTGACTCATTAGATATTATAGATTCCAATTTAAAAATCCCAGCTAATGCTAATATTTCTCATCTGTACATTAAATCCCAGTTACGTACACATAACTGATTGAGGAAAGAACTGAAAAATTCCCAACTCCTCTCTCTCTGCTTAATCATTACTATTGGCAAATAACCTTTTCTAGTGTTTCCCACCTTGAAACAAACAAAAGGGAAAAAACCACACTGTGATTTTGTGCCTTTTCTCCTGTTCCCTTTGATGATAAAATTCAAAAAAAGCTTGTCATAATCATCAGTCCTACTTCATCTCACTTTCTCTCATTGAAGCTGAAATAAATTTTTTAAAAAATCCATAATAAATTAAAGGCTTTTTACCCAGTACGTTGAAAAAAAGATTATATTGACCTTTTTACTCCTTTAATCAGAAATGTCACAAAATTGTTGATATATGAATAGAAAGGAGCTTACAACTAAAATGTGCAGTGAACAATTATGAAGAAGTGTATTTTGGCTCTTGAATGTCCCCAAAAGGCCAGCATCTTAATGGCTTGGTCTTCAGCCTGGCGTCCTGGGCACGTGGTGGAGCTTTCAGGAAGCAGAGCTCAGGGGAAAGAAGTTAGACCACAAAGGGTGTGTGTGTGTGCATGTGTGCGTGTTGGGGATCAAACTCACCACGGCTCACACACTAGGCAAGCAGCCTAGACCTCTACCACTGAACTACAGTACATCTCCAGCCTCCCGGCATGGACATGCACTTGAAAGGGGATTGTGGGATCCTGCCCCTTCCTTTCTCACTGCGTCCTGGCTGTTGTGAGCTGAGCAGCCTCCTCTGCCACGTGTTCTCTCTGGGATGCAGGCCCCAGCAGCTGCCAAATGCAGTGGGGTCAACTGATCATGCACTGCAAACTCCAAAACCAGGAGGCAAAGCAAACTGTTCCCTTTTTTAAAGTTGATCATCTCAGGTGTTTTATTACAGTAATAGAAAGCTAACATGAGAATTGACGCAGTTTAGTATACTGTGAATGTTTTCATTGTCAAATTTTGGTTATATTTGGACTTTTTAAATTTTGTTTTATCTTTCGGTGCTAAATAAGTAATACTATTTGTACCTAAATTTGTGTTTTTTTAAGTGATTGTCACAAAAATTTAAAAGCTTTAAGTCCTAAAATACTTAGATCCATGCTTAAACAAAAGGTGTATTTGAGAGTTAAGGCCTGAGAGTTTTCCAAAGCTGATGATAGACATCAAACCACACAGCCAAAAAGCCCAACAAACCCTGACCAATATTTCAAACAAAACAAAAAATACATAGATGTATTGTAAGGAAATCATAGAAAACAAAAACTGGTACTTTAAAAGAATCTGAAAAGAAATGAAATGTTATGAAAAAAATTGGCTTTCTGTGCATTCAATGTCAATGCAGCTTTCCCAAGTTGAAGTAACCAAAAATGTTTCCAGACGTTGTCAGGTGTTCCCTGGAGGCAAAATTACACCTGACTGAAAAATCACTGTTCTAAACAGAGCAACACCAGCCTGACAGCTAACTTTTCCAAAGAGATAAGGAAATCCAGAAGATAATGGAATATTTAATAGAAATTTAATCAAGGCTTTAATTGCTAGATTAATATGAAATATAGGAACTGGATGAATAAATTAAACGAGATTACAGACAAATCCAGAAAATAGATTCTATAAGTGGTCGGATCTGTTAAAACACTCAACATCATAATAGGAAAGATGAGTATGTGGAAAGGGGTATTCTAGATAGCAAAGACTAAAGAAGAGACGTAACACCCAAATACAGTAAGAGGATTGACTGGATTATGATTCTTATAGAAAAGTTGTGAAAGAAGTTTTGAGGACATTCCCAGAAGTTTGAATACAACTACATATAATAAATTATTAGGAAAATATGCTACATTTCTTAGATGTGATAATAGTGTCATGTTTAAGTAGGAAAAGCTCTTTGTGTATTTAGGAATGAAGTAGCATAATTTCTGCAATTGTTTTTTCAAAATATGCTGAAATAAAATATTACATATACACATATATACACACATGACAATGTGAACAATCTTTATGACTGAAATTTTTCTCTAAAAACTTGAAAACTACATTTTCCCCATGATCCTTTTATTCCCTAACATTCTGATACTATCAACTATACAAATAAGTTATTTCCTAGCTACCCTGGATATATGTAATTTACTTTGTTATTTTACAATGACAAATTTCAAGGAAAATGTTTAAAAAATATTTGTGTCATCTTTTCTGAAATAAATGCCTTCATCTTGTGGACCTCGGAAGACAGCAATAATCCACTCGCTCAACTACTACACGGCACAATTGCATGAGAAACACCTGTAAAATGTACTGAAGCATACTGTTTTGAAAGTATAGGATAAAATGCTTCCCAACCTAACACTGAAGCTGATTTTACCACCATGAGTACAACAGAACATAGAAGCCAACGTGAATCTTCCAGCATCTTGACAGTGAAATCTAAGTCAGTGACAGCACAACGCAGGAAGCAGAAGAAGCCTGACAACAGTGGTGAGGAAAGCCAACAGTAGATGCAAGTCGTAATAATGACAGTGCTGTGATAAAAGACAATATTTACTAAAAGTTATAGTACGCCAGCTGCCAGCCTAAGCACGCTGTTATACTGTGTCATCTAATTGTGAGAACAGTATATGGTAGGAACTGCCAGAATTACTTCATCCATTGTGAATGTGAAGGAACTGACTTGCCAAAGATTAGACTTGCCCACAAGCAGTCCACAGCAAGGTGACCATCCAGAGTCTGACTGAAGCAATTCTCCACATTAGTTTTACTGCAATTGAGTAATAAATTCATAGCTTATTTATAGACTAGTACAATGTTGTCCTATTGGTATCCGCTAAACACTACCGTAGGATAAATGGCATCTCATATCAAAAAGATTCCATGACAAATGATTTTAAAAGTCCCTGAATATGAAATCTCTTCCTTACAGATCCACAAGGCACATTATTATATTAAGGCTCGAAGAATTCCCACTTCAAAGAAATCTTAGAAGATTATATTCTTGGTATTTCCAGACTTTGGGACTCCGTCTTGCTGCTTCATATCAGATTACTCTAACTTGAGAATTACTGCTTTGAACTAACTATACCAATGACGGGGAAGACTCCAATCAGGAGATCTTAAATTACTCTGAGTTAAACAATTTTAACCTAGTTTCTTCAGTATTAAATTTTGCACTGTAAAAGGAAGGCATTTTGTGCAAAATTCCTGAAACTTGTTTGACCATGGAAACCTACTATCAGAGAGTATCTTGTGGTCTTAGAATTTCTTGGAAGCCACTTGGAGAATTGCTGACTCAGACTAAGAACAGCAAGTTCTTACACCTTGCTTTGGCAGCAGAAATCTAACACAAGGCTGTAAGTTGACCCCCCAGGCACCTATTGACACAGGTGGGAGTTACTCTTCATAAGAATGAATATGGGCTCCTCATTCTCCAGGAAAATATCCAGACTGGGAATATCCAAGACTCAACGTACTTACTGACTCTTTGTCTCTGGACAGGCAACGCTCTGGGATGACTTTCCAGAACCCAGATTCCCAGTGGCAGGACTAAGGATTTGGGCTGTGGGGATAGGAAGCATGATCTAAATATACAGTGAAAGCTTAAATTAAAAAAAAATGTATTGCAGTAAAAGACATATTGCCATTAATTTCCCTCAAAATACCCTCCTCACTTTCAATACACTTATTCCATTGTTCTTGCACTTTCTAAAGTGGTTCTGGAAGTCCTCTTTGATGAGTGTCTTTAATTGCACTGTTGTGGCTGCCTCGATGTTTTGAATCTATTCGAAACACTTTTCCTGATCATTTTGACTTTGAGCGAGAACCAGAAGTCGCACAGTGCCAGGTCCGGTGAACAAGTTGGATGAGGACACATTGTAATGCTTTTACCACCCGCCTTCTCACAGGACAGTAGTTAGCAGTAGTATGCACCATATTTTTTTATTACATTTCATAAAGACACTCACAAAGGAGAACATCATGAACCGCTTCAGAAACTGACCAGAACAATGAGGTAAGTGTGCTTCAAGTGAGGGGTGCCTATTGGAATAGGATTAATGGCAATGTAGCTTTTACCCTAACAAATTTTTAAGGTTTGAACAGTCACCATATATTTTAACCATATGTCTTGGAATCAAGGAAGGAAGAACTGAAAAGATATTGTCTGACAGCCAAACCAGAATCAGGCTTAAAGACTTCAGGTGCAAATAATCTGGGCAACTACAGAAAAGAGAAAGTGGGACTGTCAAAGCAGAGCAAGCATGTGACTAAGGAAAGGTAGAAGGCAGGGCCGGAGATGATGCCAGAAGGGCGGGGTGAAATTACAGGACTTTCATGGGAGAAAAGTTATTATAAACATGCCGCATACTTATACTGGGACAATAGAAATTTGATCTAAGTTGAATAATTTCTCTTTAGCTTTATAGGGCAGAAGATGAAAAAATGGCAGAGTACTTACTCTATAGCTTACAAAATGGACATCACAATGGATTCTTTTTTTCCATGAGGAGGTGTAGATTTGTAACTTTTTTAAGGAAACAGCTTTAAATTCCCTATCCTGGACACAAGCACTTCCTCCATGCTCACCTAGAATGAGGGTTGACTCTAAAACACAGCAGAATTCCATTAGCACTGAGGCTTGGCAGCCAATATTCAGTTTAATGCCTAAATATCATCGGGATTTCTTGAAGAAAAAGCCATTAGGGAGGCATTAGAAGAGCAATCAGTTAGCATTCTAGAAATTGTCTATAAAAATGGCATCATAAATTATACTAATGGAATAAATGTTAACTTTGAGCACTTATAGTATGCCAAGCCTCAGCACTCAATTCGGGTAATTTCATTGTTTTCCTACCAAACCCTTTACGATAAACGTCAATTATATTTCCCATCTTATAGATGCAGAAACTGAGGTAGCAAGACGCAGGTTCCCACAGAGCCAGGCCGAGCCTCCATTTCTAACCACCACACAGGATGGCTTGCTCCTGTGCCGTGTGTCCAGGGATCTATTGGCTCTGTCTTCTGTAATGATCACTAGTCTATGCAAAAGTCCATCACTATCAGTGCAAAATGTTTGAAACACTCTCATTTTATGAGCAGTCTTATTAAAACAGAATATTTCCAATTAAATTTGTAAGCTTTTCAAATAGTAATAATTTTTTCTTACAAATTCAGTATTAGTGCTACAATTTGTTTTGTTTTTATAATGCACGCAGGCCTACACGTTTTTCTGAATGTAACATTTCTATCAATTTCTTTATATATCTTCTTGTGAAAAGGAAACAGAAAGATTCCAGTGACACTGAATTTAATTAGCATGCAATAATTCATAGTACATTTCAGCATCTTAGCCCACACAGTTTCTATGCGAATGTTTCAGACAAAATTTAATGAAAAGTAAAGATGAATCTTCTGAGGGTGCAACAATTAATTGATTGAACCTAATAAAGAAAACTAAATGAAAGGGGAAAAAATGGTAAAGTGTAGTTAGTTACACTTGTTGCAAATAGGGAGCATGGGTGAATGGAAGGGAGGGGAGGGGAGGGGGGGAAGAGGGAGGAAAACCAAGATGTATCATGTACAGGTACAAAATAACCATGTTGATTATGATCATTATGTATACAATGTACCAATACATGTTCTTGGTAAAAATAATAAAAAAATTAAAAAAAAAAGAAAACTAAAGAAAGTCTTCAGAATGTGGAGGGTTATATGCCTGCTTCAAGATATCTGTAAGAAAATGGCTCACTAAAATGTTGTTCATTAAAGACAATAACCTTTTTAGGAATAGATGTATATTTACTATTTAAATTATTCTCAAGAACTATGTATACTATGAAATTCTTTTTAAAATTGATACATATTTGCAGTACATAATTATGTTCCTGATGGGGAGTTCATACATGTATATGATGCATCTTTATTCTTTTTTTATCCCCTTCCCCTCCCCTTTCTCCCCCTCCTTCCATCTCTTGGTCCCCTTCTCTTTTGCAAAAGTTCTATCTCCTTACTTCCTATTGTCTATCTTTTACTGTGCTGTTGAATTATTTCTGCTTTGGGTTCCTCATATGATAGAAATCATGTGATATTTAAGTTTGTGTCTGATTTATCTCATTTAACATGGAAATTTTATATATTTTTATTCACATGTCTAGTTTTCAGAATAAAAACAAGTTCAAAATTGCTCATTGTTTGATTCCTTTTAAATCGAACTCCTTTAATTTTATAATCAATCCTTCACAACCTGTTTTGTTACTTCTATAAAATCTAAGTGCAAGAGAAATAGAGACCACTTAAGAATTTTCTTGAAAATGGAGGTATGTAGTATATGGAATATTTTAATGAGCTTTCAAGATGAATTAACTACATTATTATCCATTATGTACCAATTACACTACTGTATTTATACACTTATTTATACATTCTATCAATGAAGCTGTACGTAAAAACTCAAATTATCGTTTGCCTTACAATTCTTCATATAATGATTATTTCTGCATTCACACTGATTTCAAGAAGAAATCTTTGTGCCAAATAAATCTATAAGAAGCAGTACTAATATTTGAGTGGGGCCAGAATAAATGATAATGATTTATAATGACACTGATTTAGTTAAATGATTATTATGTTCCAACAATTATGTTAAGAATTTTTATGTGCCACGTTACCTGTAACAAGTAATTTTACTCTCACATTTTATAATTCACAGAGACAAAAAAATAAGTTAAGAAACTTGTCTTCTACAAAGTTGACTGCAGCCTTCTGAGACTTGAACAGAGAAGAAGCTATGTGGTGTCTGCCCCAAACTGCCTTTTAGTTTTCTCATCCATAATATGGTGCTTAAAATAATGGAGACATTGTTACAAGGTACATGAGCCAGTCATATAAATTGCTTGAAACAATGAGTTTAATTATCTACTGTTATGTAACAAGGTGCCCCCAAATGTGGCAACTTGTAACAACCCACACAATTTCAAAGTTTCTGGGTCAGGAATTCAGAGGCCATTTGTGTGGGTCCTCTGGTTCAGTGTCTCCCATCCCTGCCATCAAGGTTATTGGCTGGGACTGCAGGCAAGTTTGACTCAGGAAGTTCATTCACATGACTGTTGGATGGGTTATTGCTAAAAGTCACCCATAGTTCCTTGTTACATGGACCTCTCCCCATAGAGTGCCACACAAAATGGCACCTCGCTTCAACAGAGCAAGCAAGTGAGAGTGTGAGCAAGAAGGAAGTCACGTTGTCTTTGTAGCCTACTCTCAGAAATGATAGAACAGTCAGGTTTGCTCTGTTCATTCATTAGAAGAAGGTCACTAAGTTCAGGCCACAGTCAATGGGAGGGATTATACAAAAGCATGAATAGAAAGAGGCAAGAATCATTGAAAACCATCTTTGAAAATTCCCTCAGATGAATGAAACAGCACCTATGAATAAATGTTAATCATTATTATTATCTTGAAATATTTTTAATGAAAAGCTGAACACATAAAAATACTGGCAATAGCGAGATATCCTTTGGCTAGCCTTAAGAAATTATCTTAATGAATGTTTATTTAGTACAATGAGCAAGACATAGCTTGAAAAGCAAGGTTACAAAGATGAATGGGGGATGTATCATTGCCTTTCTGGAGCTCACAGTTGTGTGGGACAGAAAAACCCTCAAAAATGCCACTCAGTGTGGTAGAAGTAGATACAAGATTCATAGGGATTCAAAGAGGAGAGTGAATGGTCATCTTAAGGGTAGGGTGATGTTTAAACTAAATCTTGGGGAAAAAAATGAATAGATGTTCACAAATGGGAAGACTTCAAAACAAGAGAAAGATGTGGATAAAGATACAAAAGGATAAAAGGAGTGTGACCACTGATTGAAGATCTAATGAGTAAGTCAATTTACCAAGATGGTACAGATTTCCAGTTGTAGAATTACAATTAAGCTTTAAATGTGATGATGAAGACTTAGAGGTGGCCCATCTAGGTATACCAGCATGGGAGACAGTTTTACATGTTTCTAGGGAAATTCTTGAGTTAGAGATGTAAACTTCAGAATTATCAGCAACTAGATATTAATAAAATTCTGGGCATCGGTTTCTCCTCAATTCAGGAGAAATCATATAAGATTGGTTAAGAACCTTATAAGACAAATGTTTAAGGGACAGGACAGAAGCACAAGAAAGGAAAGGAATAGTTTGCGGAGTAGGAAAATGATCGAAAAAGCATGACATCATAGAAACTAGGGCAGTAAAGACACTCAAGAACAGAGGGGCCAAATTACACACAAAGAAATGAAATAAAAGTGACAACATAGAATGTAGATGGTCAAAATAAATTCACCTTAGCAGGTAAGAGGGAAAGGGCCAATTATCAGTTAATACCAAAATTCTTATGTCCATCAAATAATGTTCTGTATAGTTTCCAAGTATACACAATGAGTTTGGCCAAGTCAAGCAATATGCCAAATATCATAGTTAATATATGGCGATCCCATAGCTTTCAGATTGCAAAGCTTGCTCTTGAACTCTGAAGGTGAAGCTTGGGTAAAATTGGTACAGTTGGTTGAATAGAGATCTCCAAAAATATATTTCTATGTTCTAATCCACAGAACCTGTGAATGTGACCTTATTTGAAAAGAGAGCATTTATACTGTAAATAGGGAGGGAGGGAGCAGAGGGGAGGGGCAGGGGAGGGGGGGAGAACCAAGATGCATCATGTATAGGTACAGAATAAATGTAAAGAATGTGACCATTGTATGTAGAATGTACCAATACATGTTCTTGGTTTAAAATTAATTAATTAATTAATTTAAAAAAATAGATGAGAATCTCAAAGTGAGATTATCCTGGATTGTCCAGATGGGCTTTAAATCCAATGGCAGCTGTCTTTACAGTAGACACAGAAAGGAAAGACATGGAGAAGAGGACAAAGCCATATGAAATTGAAGGCAGATGCTGGAGTGCTGTGGCTACACGTCATTTAGTGGAACTACCTGAAGCTCGAGGAGGCTAGGAGGAATTCTTCCCTAGAGCCTCCAGAAAGAATACAGCCCAGCCTATACTTTCATTTTGGTTTTCAGCCTCCAGAAGTGTGAGAATAAATTCCTGTTCTTTTAAGACATCAAGTGTGTCTCAATCTTTTATGACAGCACTAGGAACTAATACTACTGAAAAAGTGCCCCCACACTCATCTCTCCACAACAAATGTATTTCAAATGAAGGAAACTTCCTAAGACAAATAACTTAAATTAATCAAATGAACCATCATTAAATAAAATGTCTTGATAATGCTACTTAAGGCACCATTTCTGTGCATATTTTTAAAACGGTCAAAAACACTTTTTTTGTTGACCTTAACATCTATCATCAGTGTAGCAAGGTACAATGAACTACCAAAACAATTGGTGCTAAAGCTTTTGATCACCACTTACAACAAATATTTTTGAAAAAGCAGAATGCTTCTTCTCCTGTTTTAAAATTTTACAGTTGTGGTTTAAAACTACTACTACCACATGCCTTCTAAAACTCAGAACCAACCAAGATTTTTCCTCCACCACCACCGAAAAAAAAAAAATCATTTTATTCAATGACATTGAGTTCTAAGTTTTTTTGTTTTGTTTTGGTTTGGTTTGGTTTTTGGTGCCAGGGATCAAACTTAGGACCTGGTGCTTGTGAGGCAGACACTCTGACCACTGAGCAAATTCCCTGCCCCTACATTGAGTTCTAGCATTATGGAAAACTGCTTTTAGTTTAACTACTAGAAACTATGTTGGTGATCCAAATTAGGAAGGAATATGTGGTGATACCCAACTAGTATTTTCCTAGTGAGTCAAATTCATCCTTTTAGCCTATAAAATGGAGAATTTACATTTTTAATTTTTAAAGTTTTTTTTCCTATTCTATGTCACTAGGCATATTTTCATTAGCATGGCACCAAAGATCATATAAATTCTTCTCCAAGAAACTTTATAATCTCACCACACTGTCACCAGATTGATGAAGAATAAATGATTTTTTTTGCATTTCATGTGAATTCATCCTTTTTCTTGTTTGACATTAAATATCATAACTCATTCAACATAACTATGCCCTATGTTATAGCTTGCTTCATTGTGTTTGAAGGGTATATTATTTTCATCTGAAAACATCTATGAGATGAATGCGAATGTACTAATTTCATTAATAATGCTTCAGGCAAAGTACCGATACTATAATTGATGTTGTCTTTGCTGGCAAAACACATTATGACAAGTATAAAAGAAATTATTTTGAAGATTAGTCATGTTATGCTAGTTTTCAAGAACTAATGAACTAAATATCAGAAATGAGATTTTATTTTAATATGAAATAAAATGAATAGGAGTTGGAGATGAAGTTAGGGTATGAGAAATAAGTACATGTTCATCCACAGAAGGGCATTCTCAAAGTAGTGTGTCTTCATGGGTAGACTTGGAGCCTTGTACCCAAGCAGGTATGTTCTTCAACTTCTGCCAATCATAGACAAGGGAAAATTTAGTGATGAGATTTTTACAAAGCTGTTCTTTGATCTTACAGAGGAAACTTTATGTTTCTACATTTATATATCATCTTGTGTCACTTGGATACATGACAGCCATTTTGAGACCATGCAGTGAACCTGGCTTTATACCAGTTAAAAGCAGAGCTTAAACAGGGAAGCCCCTAGATTCTTGAAGATACTTTACTCACTTACCAGCTATGCTCCTTGCCCTTTAAATGATCTGGCTTCAACAGTTTTGTCGTCCAGTTTGTACACTCAGGTTTCGAAATCTCAGCAGGGAGCAACCAAGAGGTTTTGCTTGGGTCACATACCCACCTGCTGAGTAACAGAGAGGAGTCACCTCAGATATTAACACTATCATCGCTGCACACAATGAAGGAGAACTAATCATCAAGAAGGAAAAGGAGGATTAGAGCATCTCACCATATGCAGAAGTGATCCTGGCTAACACCACCACCAACAAAAGGTCCACCCTGTACAGAAAACGAAAAGCTTTTGTTTCCATCCCAGTATGTGACTGTATGCAAATTATGGGCTCAGTATTGGTAAGGCAGCATTGATCTTCATTTGTTACATCCTAAAGCCAGCTAAATGTCTCTGCGAAGATTTAGATAATACATATTTATTTTAAACTCAGACCTCACAATGCTTTAAGGTCTCCAACTGAATTCTTAAAAATATATGTTTTTATCTTTATTTCAATCTTAATTTCAGAATACAAAAGTTCTTTACAATGTATTAAACATTTTTCCATCTAATTTAAAGATAATGTTTGGAATGGCACATCTATGATTATCATAACTATGTCCCATTAATGTACGTCCGCAATTTACTCCCCTCTGAACTTGCGAAAAGTCTTTATAATGAAAAAAAATTAAAGCCTAAATATTTTAAATTATGTTTGTATAATGGTTTACAATATTCTGGTGTAGGATAAATAGTGACTTTTTTAGATGGTTAAGATTTCAAAAGCTCTCAATTTCTTTCAGTGGGCAACCTGAATTTGAAATTATCACTACAGTGGCAATTACACTGGTAATGATTAAATAAAAATGTATGTTTATTCATAGCTTCACTAAGGAATTGTTCAAAAGATAAAAGAGAGGCTCAGAGTTGATTACAAGCTGGTCACTAAATACGTATTTGCCGAACTCCTCCCTCTTTCACGTACAAGACAAATTCATGCCACTACATATAATGAAGAGCTAGCTAAAATGCCCTCCTTCCTGTAGTCCACAGTGCAGAATGGAAGACCTGTGTGTATCTAAATAATCACTATAATAAACTCTGTCAGAGGTACACACTCGATTCTATGTAAGAAGGGTTAACAGTTTCTTGGAGTCCAGGAAAAAATGAGCTGGAATTAGGTAGGACATGGAATAAATACTAGAAATACAGGTTGACTACAAAAGAGAGTTGTGGAATTTCACACTTCAAATTAATAATTCAAACCTGTAGAGTCGTGGATACACAAAATACTTAATTTTAGAAAAATCATTCTGACAGCAAGTAGAAATGGATTGGAGTGGAGATAAGACTGGAAACAAGAACACAGGATAAAGACATATTTCAAGAGGGGAGAATCAGTACAGAAACAATGAATTGGAGAAGAGAGATGGATATAATGATATTTGGAAGGTAGGATTCAGAAGACTTGGGTGGCCAGGAAGTAGGGAATGAAGCAAGGAAGGAGGCGAAGCAGGTGAAGCTAATGCTTCTCAAAATAGGGTTCCCGAGGCAGCAGCATCAGCATGGCCTGAGTACCTGTTAGAACTATAGTACTCAGCGCTCTTGCCCATCCCCAGGTGATCTGAATCAGAAATTCTGGTGATGAGGCCCAGTGATCTGTGTTTAAAAGTCTCTGCATGAAATTCTGATTTAGAGATTTGAATGGCATTCGAAGCTAATAGCTTCCAAATGTAGCTGCACATTGGAATAACTTTGGGAGCTCATAAAAGGAAAACACCCAGCCCAGCATTTCCGACTTAATAGGGCTACACTGTGACACAGGCAACGGGAGTTTTACATGTTTCCTCAGGCAAATTCAACGTGTGTGCAACTGGAAATCACGGTAGATGCTGGTTCTGGCTGGGGAGACTCTGTAGACAGTGCCAATAACTACCAAGGAAAGGAGTCAGATTTCAAAGTCTGGCACCATTTTCCCGGACAGCTGTTTACTGTTGAATCCCCACATGAGCACAACAGACCTTTATGTGACTAGCTTTTCTATAGTGTACAACATGCAAACAAACAAAAAAGTAATGGAAGTATCAAAACATGGACATTTTACACAGGCCTCATTTCTCCAAAATTCTCTCTGACTTTTTTTTAAACTTCCGAGTCTTTTTAAGAAGCTACTTATATTTCTTCTCTTTTCTACATTTTTATTACTAAAAGTGGAATTTACCAGTCTTCGCTCTTCACTATTTCACATCCTCAATCATGGTTAAGCACATAAGCCTCCTGGGCACAAGGCTACCTGGGTTCAGATCTTAGCATCTCCACTGGATGGCTCTGTCGGCTTAGGCAATTTTCTTCTCAGTGCTTCAGTTTCCTCATATTAACATGAGATAACAACAGAACCCATGTCTTAGGGTTAGCTGAGAATTGAATTAGTTAAAAAGTGTAAAGTTCTTGGAAAATACTTACTAATAGTAAATAACATGCAAGTATTTGATAAATCTAAATGGTAAAAACAAAACAGAAGTAGGATGGAACATTCAGTGTGAACCAAGCATTTTCTAGTTGGAAGGAGAGAATTTTCATCAGTGGAGCCTAACTCAGTGCCTGCAGGAGACAGATACAGCATAACAACTCTGTAACTTGACCTCACTGTGCATTCATGGCTGCTCATCTCTGTATTCCCACTTCTTAGCACAGTAATTTCCCCCATGATCATTGCTTAATAAATATCAGTTGAATAAATGAACTAATGCTGGAGTTTTCATTTCATTCAGTGGCTTTTACTCTAGATGAAAAATGACACTTCATGTGATAATTTCCAAGACGTTAAGAACAGTTTGGAGCTGGGGATTTAAGCCAAAGTGCCTCCAAATGGAGACAGAACAGAAACAGGACTACACTGCATGTAACTTACCTCAGACAGAACTAGCCAGAAAATCAGGGGAATCTAAATCCTGTAGGAGGACATATCAGCAAGGCTGCAGGAAGCAGAGACATGGAAATGAGGCCTGGAAGGACACTGGGAGCAGAGGGGAGAAGACCTAACACATCAGAAAGTCATTAGCGATGGCCTTTACATTAGCGTGCAGGAAACTGAGAAACTTCATAATTTCAAAAATACTGCCAAGAAATTACAGCATTATTTAAAGCCGGATGGACTTGGAACCAGGGCCAACCCTACCATCAGCTGTCTCGTAATCCTGTGTAAGTCACTTTAGACTCTCTGAGCTTCAGTTTCCTCCTCTCCAAAATACAGCACAGACTAATGATTCAAAGTCCCTTTGAGCTCAGCAGCCTGAGAATTTAAAATCTTCCAAGGACAGAATGATTTCTTTTTAATTTATTGAGCTATTAGAGAGACTCTCTGTCTCATTTTTTGTGCAATAATTTTGTCTGCTCTTAAAAGTCATTCTGTTTTAGGCTGTGGTAGGGTCTAGATCAAGAATGACCCTCCAAATTCTCCTGACTCAGAGACAGGATTTTTGGAATGTGACTGGATGGTGGGGGAGCTGGAGCTGAAATGATGTCAGGAGGTTGGCCTTGGTCAGAAGAGGCAGGTCATGTGAGGCATAATCTGGAACCGTTTATCTCCTCCCTAGCTCCTCCTTTAATGTTATGCCTCCTGGCCACTAGAATTTAAGCAGCTTTCTTCCACTGCGCCATTTATGACTTGGAGTCAGCCAACTATGGACTGAAACTTCTGAAATTATGAGCCAAAATGAACCTCTCCACCTTTAGGCTGCAGGGGTTGGGTGTTATGCTCACTAAAAAGGAAAGTGAGTAAGACAGACTTTTGTTTATAATGATACAAACAGAAACCTAGTTCAAGAAAATTACCAAAAAATACAGTCTGAATCTAATAGGTCTAATTTATTTTTTAATTTTGACTCACCCACTACGATTTTGTAACAGCAAGATAATGCGACTATCCTAATGAGTCTCTATAAAAACCAGCCTGAAACTATTATAAATGCCTATTTAGTGCGTGAACAACTTATGAGTAAATTTTAAAAGGCTGCACCTGTTATCTGGCTTATTGTTGCTCCCTCAATTTACCAAAAACAAAAACTCAGCCCCTAAATCTGAGGTGAGTAGATAGGTAACAAAGACCCAGTACTACGGCTTTTATGATTAGATGCAAATGGCATATATACACCTAGGGATTTGTTTCAAATTTGGATTTAAATGGAAGAAACATTTATCTATGCCTACTTGATTCACAAGTTTCAGTGATTCAATCCAATTTTTTGCAAGATGTATCATTTACTTGAGATTTTTTACTATAAAACCTGTCACCAGTTACTGTGAATTCTTTGTCAATCTGTATGCTAGAAATCAGACATTGGCTAGTTTTTGAGTCTGCGGACAACTGTTACAATTGCCTAGCCTCTTCTTTAAGGCCCTCTAAATGGGAGGGTCTTCATATCAGTTTCCAAAATGCTACCAGTCAGTTGCAGGTTCTTGCTCAATTCTGACAGAAATTACAAATTGGCAAGTACATCTCACTTGATGTTAGGCTCCAGGCTTTGAGTGTCAGTTCCTCTTTGCTCTCAGTGCTACACCTCTTAGTATTTTATCTCCTAGCAGCTTTCTGGAGCTCTAAGTTGCTTCCAGCACCTCTCTGGGGCTCTTCCACAAGACTCTGCAGATTTTCAAAGTCTCTTGCACTTTCTCAAGCTCTTCAGCAGCTCTCTGGCTGCCAGTCACCCTCTGTCTAATAGCCCTGGATATGACGGGCTCCTTTGGCCCAATCCACTTGATTCACTCTACCTGAGACAAAAATCATGAGTAGGCAGCAAGATTACTGGAGTGAGGTTTTATTGTGACCTTCACAGAAGGTAGTGCATTGGGGGTAGTCCTCCTGCACTGACCTGAAGAACGTGAAGAAGTGCTGTTCATATGGAGAAGGAGCAGGACCACATGTGCAGTGTCTTGCATTTCACGCATCTCTTTTAGGACTTCTAAAATAATGGGAGAGAAGGTAGGCTCATCTGGAAAACTTGCAGGGCAGAAACATCTGGAATAGCTACAGGGCAGTGTGATCTGGGATAGGTCCGTGTCTGAAGCCTTCTTCAACCTAGCAGAATATTTTTCAGAGTGGTTGTGGAAAGCCTATGACAGCCTAAGCTGTTATACTGACAGCTCGTTGGAACTTTGAGAGAAGCAGCCATTTGATGGAGAGTTTTTGCCATTTCCGTATAAATGGAGGGGCCAAAGTTGCCCCTACCATTCACAGCCCAATAGCATTTGAGTACTGTGGGGATGAGATGGTAGACCCTGGTCCATTCTAGATCCTTGCCCTGTCTGGCCTGATCCTCCATCTGCTCCTGAGCAGCCCCAAGTAGAGGAGGGAAATTATGGTTGTCAGCAGAGCCACCCACAGAGATGGCAGGAAGACACCAGAGCTAGTCCCCTTACACACCCTTGATGCAGCTAGGGGGAAGGGCCTGATGGCTGCTATTGCTACACACACCCTCTGGCTGTTGAAGGAAAAAGAAAAGTTGGGCCTCACTTTCACATGTCACTGCTATGACTGCAATGTGCTTTCTCTGATTACCATTGTACAAAGTCCTTGTTCACACAAAACTTTGCCATATTACGGCTCATGATAGCTTCAGGGAAACTCTTCATTAGACTCTGAAGAGCTTGAGTCATACCTCCAAAACAAAGGTAAACCTCCAGAGTCGCCTTCAATGATGACTCACAGCCCAGCTATTCCTGGGGCCGTAAAAGGCACAGCCTCCAAACCACAAAATTAAGGCAGAAGCCAGTTATTTTATTCTGCAAAGTCCACAAGGAATATTTTTATGTTGTCAAGATCTCTAAAGCCCTATAAATATCTGGTTCCTGTCAACATCGGCTTTAGATAAGGACTCTGATGATGAAATGAGTTCCCAGCAACTGAAAGGTAGGTAGTGCTCCTTCACATATAGTTGGAGCTTGTTGTTCCCAATGTAACATTTATCATGTTGAATGTTTCAAAGCAACACAGAAGGTTTCTGTTGTATATGAATCTATCGGTAGTTTTGCCTGAATTATAGCTAGCTTTACATAGGAGTGAGACACTGAGCCCATGAGTGTATCTGGTTGAATGAACAAAATCTCAATCTCTGCAAGTTTTGTTGTCTTCATATGCAATTATCATGAAGTTATAAAATGTCATTTATTAAAAATGGCATCTGAAAAAGAATTAAGCACTCATGATATTGATTACAATGCAGACAATCATAAGTTTCCCCAAAAGAATTTGTTTCTGATCAAAACAAAATTTCATTGGAGGAACTGTATATCATAGGAAATTATTATATTATATACACTAAAAATCTTAGAACATAGCTATTGCAAATATTGAGTTCTATGATGAATGCTATCTAAGGTTTTTAAAATTATTATATGAGTAAAGAAGATCACAACAAATTACTTAGTAAACTATAAATCATTTTACAAATATAAAAATATTAATAGCTATGTATACTAAAATACTAAGATGCATCACCATTCAAGAGTGCTGAAAGTGCAGTAAAAGATAAAAATACCATTTTTGTAATCCTTTGGAAAAGTTTTAATTATGTTTTTCCTTTATGCCATTCATGTTCCCCCAGTTTTCCAGAAGAGAATTTTGTGTTTGGATGGAGAGAGGCAGAGGAAGGGAGAAAGGGAGAGAGGGAAAGAGGGAGATAGAGAGAAGGAGAGGGAGAGGGAGGCTAAAGAACACTTTATACTTTCATATTACGCTTGTCATCTTTTAAGTAAACTGGTGTTGTATGTGGATTATTACCTATGTCAATAGTAGAGTAAAAGTCTCCTCTGGGCATATGTTTAAGAGAAGAGTGCGCAGAGTTTTTTTGTTTTATTAACAAGATATTTACTAACATGAAATTTTATTATTTCAATGTGTGTCTCAAAATCTTGTGGAAGAAGTTTAAGTCTGGTGATAATTTGCACATCTCATTACCAAGAGCCTATATTTTATTCCTAAAGGTACATTATTGTAACGACACCCAAGAAATATACTCTGGTCTTTTAGATGCTCAGAATTAGAAGAAGCCTTTTTTGTCACTCGGTCTGACCTTAACTGAAGTCATTAACTATCTCTAAGCATCCCAGGCTGAACCCAGATACTCTAGAAACACTTTCCATGATAGGAATTCTCACTGTCAGCAGAAGTTCGTTTGAATTTTCAAGAGTTTTGGTAGCTTTCTTAATTCATATATTCATTCAAATTTGTCTCTTTCTAATTTCCACAACTTAGTCCTAATTTGTCCATCTGGAAAATCAAAGAATAAGTCTAATCCCACTCTACATGAAAAGCCTCACAAATGTTCAGCGAGTGTCCCTCCAAGTAAAGCACTTAGAAGATACTCTAATGCATAATAACTAGACAATAAATGCAAGTTATCATCTATGTTATCCGCACCCTAAAATGTTTTTCTTCCTTAGACATTTCATACCAAGTTTCCTCAAGGTTCCCTTACTTAGAATGTTTCGAAAACCCGTCTCCGTGTCATCGAAAAGCTTTGCTTAGGACACCCAAATTCTTCTCAGTGTTTGAACTCCTGCCCTAGGTAACAAGATGCTATGTTTCTAACTTCATTTTTTTTTCTTTTTTTTTAATTATTTTTACAAAGCATCTTGACTCAATTCAGTGAAGCAAATATTTATTGACAGCCTACTCTACTCATGGCGTGGTCCAATCTGAAGTCTTCTTCAGTGGCTCAGAGAGAACAGAAAATTATCATGCAAGTTTCCCTTTGCTCCTTCACAATCATTTATAGAACTTATGAGCACCTACCAATATATATTAAAATTCATTTTCATACCAAATGTTACTATTTGTTGGCTTTCTTTAATATAAATTGACTATAACGCTTATATTAATTGTAAATATAAAATACAAATGTTTGTTTTCGTATAGGTCAAGTACTATTTGTGACAGTTACACTTCACTGTTAATTGACTGGATGAGGACACTGCTGGAGAGGCGCTGGGTCGCAGAAGGCTGTACTCATCAGCGGAGTGATTCACAGGCCAGTGCGCAGGTGGGAGGCCCAGCCCGGGGGAGCTGGGTCTGGGGAGAGGAGCCACGGAGGGTATACGTCTGGCAGGTGTTCTTCCGTCTTTCGCTTTCTGGCCATCATGAAGACAGCAATTTCACTTCTCCACATCCTCTGCCATGATGCTCCTGTCTTGGAGCCAACAAAATTGAAAACCAGACTGAAACTATGAATAAAGATAAACACTTCCTTTGAGTTATATATGTTGAGTATTTGGACCCAGCAAGAAAAATCTTACGAATATACTACTACAACCAAACTCTACAGAAAAGAATGACTTCGTTCTGATAATTCTCTAAGAAGACCCTGAGAGTCAGACAATACAATTCCCATAAAAAGAGATAACTGGAAGACCCATGAAGTATTATAAACAGTTTTTACTGTAGGAGGTGACTAGTTCAGATCACAGCATAGGCTCTTCACTTTGATTTGAAATTAAAAAAAAAAAAACCTCAGAGCCAGAGGTTTAACTGGGCTTCATTATCATTATTATCTTCAAATCATACTTTAAAATATTTAGGAGGGAACTCCAAAGACAGTATGAAAAGGCATCTCTACTCAACTCTCCTCTACAAAGCAAACCAGTCTTACCACAACAAGAGGAAACTAAAAATACAAGCAAAAACTCCACCTTTGATGAAGTGTTCAGTGAAACGAGTGGCAAGAGCAGACACATGTCTCTGTAGTTGTCCAGGAACAGAGTTATCCAAAAATCATACCAGCACTGTTTCTCAAAATAGAAAATATATCTTGTTTTCAAGTGTTCTTAGATCTTTCATTAAAAAGAAAACTTACCAAATATTAGGAAGGTCCAAATTAAAAAATTTAGAAATAATGTCATTTTTCTCATTTAATAAAGTAAAACAAGAAATTATGTTGAAATATTCTTCAACCTGGAAATCAAAACAAAAACTGTCAAATAATTTCCAGTCCAAGTGAAGAACAGTTAAATTGAGTAAAATTTTAAAAACTGTGACGATGAAAGCAAACTGACACCCATTCTAACCCATTCACCTGCTTCCCCATGCTGCTCATTCTGTGCATATCTTCCGCATGCTTTATGAAGAGGAATCTAAAGAGACTACTGTTTTCCACAGCCAGAGAAAAGCCAGTGAGATGATGAAAACCAGAGGTAGAATACCCATTGTCAAGTACCAAACAAATCCTACTGTGAGCGGCAGGATTTGTCAAGGGATCAGAATAAAACTCCGATTTGCTGGCCAGTCATTCAGTGAAATAAATACTTCTACACAGTTGGAAATGGAAAAAGCAAGATTAACTTGAACTCAGAAGAAAGATGCTGTGGCTGGGGATTTAGCTCAAATGGTAGAGTGCTTGCCTAGCAAGTGCAAGGCCCTGAGTTCGATCCCCAGCACCAAAAATAAATAAATAAATAAATAAATATAGTATTTTATTCAAGAACTATTTTTCTAGAGGTAACAATATATTCAAAATTGGAAAATGCCATCTGCTTTCAGCACATACAAACATTTCTGTTCTCATTTGTAGGTTCAAAATCTATAGGGTTCAGCTATAAATAAATAACCACAGTATTCACAATGCTAAATAAAACCAAATTACTGAATTACTTATTACTGGATTACTGGATTACTTAGTTTAAAAGTTTTAAAAATTAATATAATGAACTGAAACCAACCTGAAATGGTAAATAAATCCAAAAGATTGTGCTTTAAATAAAGCAATAAAATAAACTACACACTAGTATTTAATACAGAAAGAAGAGTGCCAAAACAAATATTCAAAAAGAACTACAGACTGAAATATCCAAGACACATAAAAATTTTAAGAATTGAGATAATTATTTGCTCAACTTTCTGTAGATATATTTGAGAAACCAAATAAAATGGATGATTTACCTAGGAATATCTCAATCCATTCTGCTGTTGATGGGCATTTGGGCTGCTTCCATGATTTAGCTATTACAAACTGTGCTGCTATAAACATGGGTGTGCATATATCCCTGCAGTATAATGATTTTAATTCTTTTGAAAAGAAACCAAGAAGTGGAATAGCTGGGTCAAATGGAATCTCTAGGCCTAGTTCCCTGAGGAATCTCCACACTCATTTCCATAGTGGTTTCACCAGTCTACATTCCCACCAACAGTGGAGAAGGGTTCCTTTTTCCCCACAGCACCTCCAGCATTTGTTATTGGCTGATTTGTTGATAATAGCCATTCTTGGTGGAGTGAGGTGGAATCTCAGGGTTGTTTTAATTTGCCTCTCTCGAATGACCAGTGATGTTGAACATTTTATCAATATGTACATCTAAAATGTACCACTAAAATAAAATATTTTTAAAAAATGGATGATTTATCTTTTCTCCTTTCATTTCTATACTCCATTCTTATTTTTCTTACCAATCTATTGTGTTTAACATTTACACCATTTGGCCCACGTACCTACAAAATGTAAGTTAATGTTCTATGTGTATATATTGCTAACATGTGTAAATAATATTATGCCATGAATTTCTGTTTTTCTAAAATATCAAGTTCTTAAAATTCTTCCATAGATTGCTCTGTGTACAACTCACTAGTGCTTTTTCCTGCTTCATATTATCTTCTACATTTTCTTACCCCTTCTTTGAGGATCTTCAGCTCACCACCCATACACCTAAAGTTACAATGAACATCCTGTTAAATGTCCACCTGTGTCATATATCTACTAGAAAATAGGTATGAAGTTGAAGAATTAATTTCTTTAGTTTCCCCCAGAATGCTTTCCTAGAATGGTGGACTGCTTCGTACTCCCACCAACAATGAAAATCTATTCCTATGTTTCTATATCCTTGCCAAATCTTGGCATTAGTTAGCTTTCTTATCTTCTGCCAGTCTAAAAGGTGAACAGCCATAGCTCATCCTCGTTTCAATTTTCATTTTTCTATTATTAACATTTCTTTATGTATTCCTTGGATTTTAGGATATCTTCTTTGGTAAATTGCCTTTTCATGCACTTTGTCCATTTTTTCCATTGGGATAGCTTTTCTTCAAGTGTTGATTTGGAGCTATTCATTTTAGTAGATACTAATCACCATATTTTTTGGTTCTAGAATTTGCAAAAAGTATTCTTTCCTTGTATTGTCTGTCCATAAATTTTGTTTGTGGTATATTTCTTAGAAGAAATGCTTAATTTTGGTGTCAAATCTTCAATATTTTTGCCTCACACTTTATGTTACAAGTTGTAATCAATAAGAACTTCACCATTCTAGGTTACAAAGGAACTTTAGATTTTTTATATTAAGTCTTTAATCCATTATACAGGTTAAGATTCATTTTTATTGTTCGCTATGAAGTCAGTCACTTTCCCATCCACACCCACCCTACATCCATACTTCATGTGGTGACATTTCTGACACAGGTTATCAGACCTACAAAGGCTACTCTGAGCTCTCTGTCCTGTTGCACTGGTAGGCCATGTGTTTGTGTACTAATATCACATTACCTTTCTTCAATGGCTTTATTGTAATGTGTATGTTATTTCTTTGTTATGAAACTAATTAACTCTTCATGAACCTTGATTCTTCCAAATAAATTTTATTAAATTCTTCAAGAAATTCAACTAGAATTTTACTGAGATTTTATTAAGTATGTATATGGATAAATTTAGGAAGATTGTTTTAATACTATTGCTTTTTTAGAATCATGGAATATCTCTCCACCTATTTAGATCATTTTCTATGCCCTTGTATTAAAGTTTTCAGAGGCTTTGAGTGTTTCTTGTTAAACTGATTCCTCACATGCTTCGTAATCTTTAATGCTTCAAGGAATAAAATTATGAAAGTAAGTATTTTATTAGGTTTTCCACTTTTTGTTTCTGCTACTGATTTTTAAAATTGATCCTATAGGCAAGAGTTAAATTCTCTCTTCGTTGTAAAGATTTGTTTATAGATTCTTCCAGCATTTATGTTTGTTATCATATCATCTGCATATTATGACAATTTTCCCTCTCTTTCAAACTCTTGTTTCTATTTTTCTTCATCGTAGTGGCTAGGACCTTTAGGAATATATAAAACAATAATGCAATAATGGCATCGGTGTATATCCTCCTCCTGTTCCTGGGGGAGGGCAGTTCATGTTTCTGCATATCTCACAAGAAGAGACACTGACACTTTTATTCTCTTTTCAATGTTCTTTGTACATCAAATGGCTTTAAAAAATAAAAAAAAACACTATCTCCTTCCAAAGTAAAGGGAAGGTTTACTTGCTACCTTGCAAGA
The DNA here is from genome assembly GCA_004026905.1 of Hystrix cristata. Classification (NCBI taxonomy): domain Eukaryota; kingdom Metazoa; phylum Chordata; class Mammalia; order Rodentia; family Hystricidae; genus Hystrix; species Hystrix cristata. The sequence continues at coordinate 47,622 of PVJO010006170.1, forward strand.
AAGAGAATATCTCCCTCCAGAATAAAGGGAGGAATGCGTAGTGCCTGTTGGAAATTATTTGCACTCCCTGCCTCTCCGCATGAGTCCTGCGGGAATTGGGGCTGGAGAAATTGACGAAAGGAAATGATACACTGCCTTCTCCACTGCAGTCTTTTTACTGAAACAGGAATCCCTTGCCTTCTCTCCAGAAAATTATTACATTGCAAATAGGGTAAAATTTACAAGCATTTGTTTATAGTGACTCCAAATTGGCAACAACATAAAAGGTTCATTTGCAGTGGAATTGATTAAAAAAATACCTAAATGCTCATAAACTTGAATACTGTACATCAAAGAGAAAGAATAAACCCCTATATTAAAAAATGTGCATGGGTGAATCTCACAGACATTAGTTTGAACAAATGAAGTTAAGCATTAAAGAGAGTAAACTTTATCTTTTCAAAGAAACTCACTCTGTGATAACATTAGAAACCAATACAGAGGTCAGGGATGGTGGACATAATAATGATGCGGATATATTTAATACAAATGAACTGTGCCTGGAAAAATGGTTAAGACACTAATTTTGTTATGAGATTCTTATATTGATTTTTTTTTAATTAAGTGGTAAAATGTCCAATATCCCTGGCTAGAACTATGTTAAACAGAAGTGGTGGAAGCAAAATTCATGCCTTGTTCCTGATATTAGAAGGAAGGTTTTAAGCCTTTCACCATGGAATGTGATGTTTGCTGAAGGTGTTTAATAATATCCTTCTATTACTAGTTCATTGAGTTATTTTTGCTATGAAATGGTATCAAATTTTTTCAAATACTGTAATTTTTCTGCATCAATCAAAATGACCGGGTGTTTCCCCCACTTCATTCTATCAATGTGGTATATTACACTGAATGACATTTGCATGTTGAACATCCCTGCGTCCCAGGAATATAACTCATCTGGGCACGGTGTTTAATCCTTTTAATACACTGGCAAATTCAGGTTGTTACTATTTTATTGAGAATTTGTGCATCAATATTTATATTGGTCAACAGTTTTTTCCTTGCAGTGTCCTTGTCTGGCTTTTCCATCAGGATAATGCTAGCTTCATATGAAGAGTTAGGATGTGTTCTCCTCACTTCAATATTTTTGGAAAGTTTGAGCAGCATCGGTATTAGTTATTCTTTATATGTTTGGTAGAGTTCACCAGTGACGCCATTGGGTATGGAGCACTTCTTAGTTGAGGGATTACTGGTTACTGATTTAATATCCATACTGTTTATTCAGATCTATTATTTCTTCAGATTTAGTCTTCATAGGGTTTGTGTTTCTGGGAATTTTTCCATTATACTTGGGTTCTGCAATTTGTTCTTCATAATACTTTCATAATCCTTTTACTAAGGCAGAAATGATAGTCATAGTCCTCTTTTAATTTTTTATTTTATTATTTTTGAGTCTTCTTTCTTTCACTTAGCCTATCTAGCTAAAGGTTTGTTAATTTCGTTTCTCTTTAGAAAGAATCTACTTTTTGTTCCATTGATATTTCTACTGCTTTTCTATTTTGAGTATCTCTGCTGTAATATCATGTTTTTTCCCTACTGCCAGTATCATGTTTATTTTGTTTTTCTTTGTTTAGTTCCTTAAATTGTAAAGTTTGACTGTTGGTTTGGCATCATACTTGTTTTACTGTTTTTTCTTTTAGCACTGCTTTTGCTACATCCCATAAGAGATGGTATTTTATGTTTTGATCTTCATTTATCTCTAATTTTTCTAATTTTTCTTGTGACTTCCTTTTTCATCCATTGTTTGCTTAAGAGTGTGTTTAATTTCCATAATTTTCTGAAATTTCCAGTTTTATTTCTGTTGATTTCTAACTTGACCTAGTTGTCATAGGAGAAGATGCTTTGTATATTATCTGTCTTTTCAAATCTATTGAAATTTAATTTGTGCTCAAACATATGGTCTATATTGCAAAATGTCCCAAGTGCACTTGAGAAGTTTGTGTATGCTATTGCTGTTGGGTAGGATGTTTTGTATGTGTCTGTTAGATCTAGGCAGTTTGTTATCATGTTAAGTCTTCTATTCCTACTTATCTTCTGTCTGGTTGTTCTATCCATTATTGAGAGTAGTATACTAAAGTTTCCAATTATTACTGTAGAACTTTCTATTTCTTCTTACAATTCTGTTAGTTTTTGTTTCATATATTTTGATGGTCTAGTATTATATGTGTAATGTTTGCATTTATTCTTGCTATATTGAGACTATTAACTATATAATGTCCTTCTTTATTTATTTTAATTTTTTATTACAATCTATTTTGTCTAATATTCATATAGCTTACTCTCTTTTGGTTACTATTTTTATAAAATATCTTCTTCCATCTTTTCACTTTGAATTTATTTCTGTCTTAGATCTAAAGTGAGTCCCTTGCAGACAGCATACAAAGTGTATGTTGAATAACAACATTTGGGTCAACAATGTACCATATATACCACAACAGTCCCACAAGATTATAACATAGTTTTAAAAATTCCTATCGCCTAGTGACATTGTAGTCATTGTAATGTCACAGTACAACACATTACTCATGTTTGTGGGTGCTGTCACTATGAAAGTACAGCACACACAGTTAAGTGAGGTAGGTAATACTTGACAATAATAATAAATGACTATTTGACTATTTTACTAACCTTTTATTTTTATTTTGAAATGAACTCCTTTGTGAGCAGTTTCTAATTTCCCCATGTTTGCAGTTGCTTTTAAATGTCTTAGTTATTAATGTCTAGTTCCCACAAGGAGAAAAGAGAGAAAAAGGGTAGGGACAAGAATTAGAAGGGGAGATGGCCTTTTCACTCATCCTGGAAATATCTTTAACCAAAGAAAGAGGCTTTTTCAACAATGCGAGAGATACCACAATAATGGCTGCCCACCTCTTTGTCTGCACTTATGTAGTAAGAAGCAGCAATCAGAGCAGAAACCCCTGCTATTTGGACAGCAGGGTCCTTTGGGGCCACTCTTGTCCCTCTGCATCTGTGTGTCTGTCACAGAGCTGAGGGGTGGAGGACAGGTAGCTGCTATTGTGTCAAGAGCTAAACTTGACAGAAGTTAACAAAAATTTATTGTCTAAGGCTTCTGCTGAAGGTTTCAAGGCTTCAGTAGGCTCTAGAGTCGCAAAATAGTTGCATTAGAGGGGTTCTGCCTATGTGATTGCGGTCTAGATAGGGAGATAGATTCCTGGTGCTTCCTATTCTGATATCTCCTAAGAATCCCCTAAAGCAATATTGTTTTAACTTAGCACATTAATCCCCCTCAAATTTTTAAAAACTTCACAGTGCTACTAATACTAGTGGGATTGTGGGAGAAATGAGCACTATTAATATACTTAATTTCATGTTACTTATATTGATGCAGTTTCTTATTAGGCATATAGTCAAACCTGCCAATGATTCCAATACAAAGAATCTACCTTAGTAAGATGCATGACTACTTAAAAAAAGATAACTTGATATGTGCACAACAATGTTTGCTCATCAGTGTTTTGTAAAGCAAAAAAAGGGGAATGAGCATGTTCTTCAATAAGAAAAAAAGTATAAAAAGCCTACTGTGTTGCCAGTAGTATGAAAGTATAGCGCATACATTTTGTGTATGGTGGATCATACTTGATAATGGTAATAGGTACTATGTTACTGATTTATGTCTATCCATACAATCAAACACAAAAAGAGCTTTATACAATAAAAAGAATGAAATGCCGATATGGAGTGATCTCCAAGAAAATATGATCCAAGAAAAACCCAAACTCTTAAGTCATGTATAAGTATGATTGTATGAGTATATAATTCCTTTTGTGTGTATACATGAACCTGCTAATAGTATCTGCACCAAAAAAACCATACTTTTCTTTTATACTGCTATTGTTTACCATTCTTTCATTGCTATATTTAACCCATTTGCAAGTTTGATTTAATGACATTCATCTCAAATCATTTCTGAAACAAATTTTAAAATATGGAATCTTTCTGTATCTATCATTTTGTCTGTATCCTTTAGTCCTGACCTTGAGTCTCTAGTATATTGTGCCCAACTTTGATGCCTGCACACCGGCACCACAATGTATCAGCCCAGACACTTCAAGTATGCTATATCTTCTACCTCTCTCCCTCTCTCTCTGTCTCCCTCCCTCTGTAGCAGATAAGTCCCAGCTCTTTCTTCTCTGTCAACTAACAGACAACCCAGAACTTGCAGCGGTGTAGTACTACACTTCACAGAAAACCACCAGTTATTGGGACAAGTATACCAGAAACTCATCAGTATTTATTCCAAGATCTGATGATATTTTTACCAGAACTTTAAAATTTTCAGGATAGATATTATTATCCTGTCTAGGAAGACAGAGGAACTGAGCCACAGGTGAGATTAAGTGGCTTGCAGTTTTCAAAGCAGCCAGAATGAGAATGAGATGTAACACTCAGGTTGTCAGATTCCAGTTTATCCAACACAGTGACCAGAAAATTGATAGCACTTTTCACCTCTGCAGGATTCTTACTTCCCAGACCTTACCATCCTTTCCTTTCACCCAAGATTTTAAAAGTCCTTCTTAAATAAATAACCTTTTCACTTTCAATATGCCCAGTACCCTGGGGTATTTCTCATGGCATAGCCCGGAGACACTTACACCCTCGTGAGCAGATAAGGAATGAGAAAGTGGAAGGAGGTAGATTTAATTTCCACCTCAGTTGCTGAACTGCAGTCTTGAACTTGAACAAGTTATTTTGTATGCATGCTCCATCTTCTTGGCTCTAAAGTATAGAAGAAACTTTACTTCTCCCTGGGGAAGTAAGAGCTACTGATGTGATTTTTCTAGAGCCTTTGGAGCACTATGATACTAAATGAAAGGAAAGAACAGGAGACCATCTACATCTTTCATGACTGATTTGGGGTATAAGACATACGAGTTGTCTAAAGAAGTTCTCTTCCCCAGCGCTTCCTCTGATTTATTGGGGTTGACAGGCTGTTTGCAAAGGCAAGAAATCTAGAGACTAGGTCAGGAACATAAAGTACATACCGTACCACGTCTCTAAAGCAGGTCTCTGTCTCTGGACATCTAGGTTCAAACAGTGGGGGGATGTGTCGAGGGGGGCACATTTTGGTGGCAATATCATGGCCAAAAGGAAAATTATATTGTAACAATTTATTCCATTCGGATGTATTAGAGGGCTGCAAATTAAAGGACCGCCCAGAGCAGCATGAGCTCTAGCTGCGGCTCTGGGTTCAAATCCTAACCCCTTCACTTTCACTATGAATTGAGGCAGATTATTTACTTTCTCTGTCTTGATTCCTTTCTCTGGAAAATGAGGGTAAACCTGACATTCATATATTAAGGTTGTGAAATCAAATTAATTAATGCATATAAATACTTTAGAAGAATGTCCAGCATATTAAAATTAAATAAATATCAGCTGCTGGAATTGTTTCTGCTATCGATGCAATTATTAATCTATACATAATTTATGTACAAATATTATATATAATGTGCTTATATAGATGGGGAGGTGTGGATGTGTCTAAATCTCACAAATGAGAGACATTCTATTAATCAGACATAAATTTGCACTGAAATTCTCCTTTTTCAGGTAAACTATGGACTGACAAATTTTTCTCTTCCAGAAGTATCTTTCACAACTTCTCAGGGTTCAGTTCTGAAGGTGGTCATTGAAAGATGTAAATGAATGGGTTCCCTTACATTTTTATTTATAAAAACAGGATGTGGTTAGCGAATGCCTAAAATAAAATGAAGAACTCTTTCAAGGTCATTGTTATTTTTACCCTAGGGGAGGAGCTGAGATCTTAATTTTTTAAAAAAATTACTCTTCCTGTCAAAAGACATAAGATAAATATGTTTCCAAGTACTCCAGTCCTTCAAGACAAAACGATGGCACCCAAAGAAGGCACGGAGTGCTCGGGTTAGAAACAAAGCTACTCACCAAGCACAGAGAGAGAAGCTACATTCAGGACAATTGGAGAGCATTCATTCTGCAAGGATTAGCAGAGCAACCATATTTGGGAACATGGTTGATGACATTTTGGTACATAAAGCTGATCAAGCAATTACAGATACAGAGACTGAAATATTTCTGAAAATACTAAAGAAAAAAAAACTAAAAACTATTAAAAAAATCCCAGCACAATCAGGTATGGGACAGGAACAATGGGATGGAGAGACACATAATAACCAAAGATCAGCTAACATAGACCATGAGAAATGTTGAGAAAGGTGAACCAGATCAGAACCAAAAACTATTCTAATAGCTAGCAAAGAATTGTCACCACCTGCCTAATGAAAAGAAACTAAAAATTATTATCAGAACTCCTTTATAGTGATAGTAATGGTTCATGATATTATTCTCTCCTTCAAAGGCCAAAAAGTTTGAAATGATTTCTTTGAAATTTTGCAGTTCAAATGGACTTCATGAAACTAAGATACAGGGATCTCCCCAGCATTACCTCATTACTAATTTAAGGCTTGGTCAACTTGATTTGTACCAGAACATTCTGATCCCAAGCATTAAATATTTACTGTATTGAATCCCTTGGGATGGAAATTTTTCTCAAAGAGAGAAATTCAAGAAAGAAAACAATTTAAAAAAATTATTAGAATTAATGTTCACAAGGGCAGGAACTATAACATTCTGTTTACCACTAATGTACATTTCTGAACTTTAGAGACTCGAATAGATGTTGAATGAATGAATGAATGTTTGTGGTATATTATTTATACTCTTATTCTATGGCATTAATTCTATCACTCTTAATCTATTCAATAGCTTCATACAGCTCTCTGTAAAAACTGTTCTCTAGATAATTCCCTTTACTATGTGGGTAGGTGGAAATCACATAACTACTATAGTCATGATCTGCATCCAGAATGAGTAGAATTGAATAAGCAGTGATCACTTATGAAAAACATTTTTCCTCTGGTTGTCAACATTTACATAAATGCACACACACACATATATGCAAACATAAATACATACATACCCCCAACATTTTGTGCCTTATCCATGGAGTAGGTTAAAAAAATATGGAATTTTCTGTTTGAGAAAACAACTCCCACAAATGTTGAGGGCTACCTTTAGGTTGACAGTGCGTTTGTCACAAAAAAAATTCATTTCTCTGCCTTGGATCCAAATTAAATTCTGTCCTTATTGATAGTATTAAGAAATTGTACAGCCTGGGCAAATTAGAAAAACTCTTATTAAAATTTTTTTTTGTAAAAAGGGGCTAGAGAAGGGGGGAAGCTCAGTAAAGGGGGGGTAGCTCAGTGCAGCTCTCTTATGGTACAGAAATCTCTCAGCTGATGCAGAGTCTATATATATGTTATATTGTCTATGTATAATACAATTATGTATATTATACATTATATACAATCATATATACTGTATATAATTATACATATAAAATTATACACATTATAAATGTATATGTTTGTTATATTGATAAAACTTACATTTTATATTTATATATTGCATTATACATACAATAATTTGTGAGATCTTTCACTTGAATTTGAAGATAAATTAATAATAAAAGTCTTAAATTGGGCCAGCATTCTTAAAATATTTTGGTTACATAGCACTATCATTTTAGAATACAGAAATATCCTATTTTAATGATTGCTTTAAATATTTATGTTTTAATATGTAAGCATACATGTACACATAAGTATATATAACACACATATTTAATGAGTTATATGTAATGCACAATGGAATATACATGTTACATATTTTACCAAACTTAAAGTTTTCACAATTCATAATACATATGTAATACAAAAAATATACATATTTATGTATCATTTAAATATATAACACATTATAAATCTTCAAGATTAGTGAGATGTTATAATTTACAAACTTGAAAAATGAGACATTTCAAATATGATGTATAAGAAAGGAAGCAGAACTAATGTTTTAAGATAATCAACATCCATTTGAAGTGCATCTAAGGATGGAATGCTAAGAGAAAATTATTTAAAAATATGTGCCTGTTAAAAATACAGAACCCCAATATAATTTTGAAATTATTACTAAGTATTCCACCACTTACTAAGTGTGAGGGCTGAGGCAAATCATTTAACTTCTCTGGGGCTCTGTCTTCTCATCTATGAAACAGGTGCAAAGTGTTCCAAACCACATTAGCATGAGCTAGGATGCCATTCAGTAATAACCCCCCAAACTTAATGATTCACATAACGAATAGTATTTATCACTCATATAAAGCTTTCCACAGGTTTGCAGATTCTCCAGGGTAGCTGCAACCTTTTAGTTGGCCTAACGTTCCAGGCTGCTTGAATCTTAGCTTGTTTTCATACCAACAAGAAGCCCCATCCTATCACAGCAGAGAAAGACTGAAAGCAAAGAGAATCCAAGCTCTATTCTTACTCACCTTTACTTTGTATTAGATGACCTTGTTGATTGGTTTAAGGTGTGCAGAAAAGAAAATTAAAATAAAGTTAAACTCAATTTTCAAAAAAAAATGGCCATCCAATTTAGAACTGGAAAGTTCTCTAAAAAGAATCCAATCAAATCAATTTTTTTCAGTGTAAATCCAGTGCTCGCTGGGCAAGTATTCTCCCACTAAACTATATCCCCACCACAAAATCCTTTATGATAGTAACAAACATCCAGAGAAAATGTAAGAATTTTTGTTTAAGTAGCTGAGTATGGTGGCTCACACTTGTAATTCTGACTCTCTGGGAGGCCAAAACAGGAAGATCACACGTGAGAGCCCAGCTTGGGCAACTTAACAACTTAGAAAGACCCTGTCTTGAAACTTAAGGGCTGGGGATGCAGCTCAGTGGAAATACCCTGGTTCAACGCACAATACAAAAAAAAAAAAAAAAAAAAATTGCTTGATTTATTCACCAAGAAATAGCAGAATCCGAAGTCAAATTCAGATTTATCTTCTTGTTTCCTCATGGCTGCAATTCCACTACCAATTTTTGTTCGTGTGCTAAACATTCTTGCTTCTTTTAGAACATCCTAGAGATCAAGGCAACATCGTGGCTCAGTGTCGCTTTCTAAATCTATATTTAACAGAAACCCAGAAATGATGGTAATAATAGAGGGATTGTTTCTAGGACCGAAGTTGTATTGTAGCAGCTGTCGTTAATTTCTATTCATTATATTTTAATAATATGACACTTATTGTCCAACCCTACTGAAAATCCAAGATTAAATACCATGTCGAAGAATGATTTTTTTTTTTTACTATGAGAAAAGACTAAGATCTGTGAGAAGAGGCAAAACATCATTCTGAGAGCTTTAGAAATGTAAAAAAAAAAAAAAGGTCTGTTTATCATTGTGCTTTCTGAATCATAAAAATAAAATTGCCCCCGGACTCTTCAGATTCACAGTGCCGCAAGTGCATTTCTACCAGCTGGGGGAGCAAGAGGGCTGAGCCAAATGCCATGTGATTTTTTTTTTTTTTTTTTTTTTGTCTGTTTGTTTGTTTCTAGTTGCTGATTGAAGGAAAAAATCAAGCAACATGTCAAGGTGAGTGAACTGCCTACTGTGTTTATTGGCAGGTGTGGCTGACAATGACTAATACGATCATTTTCCATTCAGATAGGTTCAGATTTAAAATATAACTTCAGATATTTCAAAAAATAAAGGCAACCATGTTAATAAAAATTATGTCTGTGAAAAAAAGAAGTAAAGGCATAATCACCACTTCCCTTCATTTAAATTATGGCCATATCGACCTTCTACTTTCCCTTCCCCTGTTTCAGTTCAGACCTTCCAGCCCTTGGAGGAGCCGAGGAAATGTAGCCATCAGGTCCTGAGGCTGAGCAGAGGAGGAAGGTTGCCCGGAAGCATCCTGAGAAACAAATGCCCACCGGAACTAACGCTGTCTGTGACCTCTGTGCTAAACCGTTCATCTTGTGCAACTGACAATTCAGAAAGGCAACTATTGCAACAACACCCCAAATACTTTGGTTTAAAATTTTTGTGAGGTAACCTTTTCTTCAGGCCTTATACGTATAATGTCATCTGCCCTCATACGCAGCTAGAAGAAACATTTATTCAAATGACAGTCTGCTTACTTGATAATGACAGAAAGTAGTGTAAGCTAGTATGACTCTACCCAAAGAGTCTGCATAATCTCACTTCATATAATGAGGACTATGTAAGATTCTTAGATACGATTTTTATCTTTTAATTGACGTGTAATATTTGTACATATTTATGAAGTACACTCTAATTGGATATGTTACAAAATGGGGTAACGATCAAACCAGGGTAATTAGCATTGCTAACTCCTCAAATGTTTATCATTTCTGTGTTTGGAAACTTCGGAGTCATCTCTTCTACTCATTTTGATATATACAAAAACTTGTTATAGACTATAGTTACCCTGTTGTACTACTGAACACTAGTAGTAACTACTCATATCTAACTGTATCCAACCTCTATGGCCCTGCCCCTACCTTTCCAAGCCCTAGTAACCTCTATTCTACTCTATTTCTATAAGATCAACTGTTTTAGCTGCCACAAATGATAATATATGGTATTTGCTTTTCTGTACAATATGTTGTAAAAAGAAATCTGGTACACCTCATAAATGGCATTGGAGATGTTTTATCCTTCAATGGATTATGAAGCGTGGAAGTCCAGATAAGAATAAGAGGAGCCTTCGGTTCTGGGAGTAACCTAGACCTCTCAAAGCTGATATTTGTAATTCATATCAAGCCAGAACAAATATTTGGACTAGTTTTGTGTATGAAAACCAAAGGGGAAGGCTTAGCGAGGACCCTCTTTCTTGCTTACAATGAGGCAGGCTGAGAAGATATACATCATTTCGTTCATACACTGAACTCCCCTCCCTTTTCTCCCTGCTTGGAGCTGACTCCTCCTTCCTGCAGCTCTGAGGATCACAGGCTGACTGAAGAACACAAAGGTTTGGATGGGAGCCTTGCTCTCAGACTCCCTCTGACTGGCTGCTTCTCTCTCCTCTCTCTCTCTCTCCCTCTCTCTCTCTCTCTCTCTCTCTCTCTCTCTCTCTCTCTCCATCAGAGCTGAAACCTGCCTAATAATCTGTCTGTCTTTGAATCTAGAAGCTCTGGAACCAACTGCATTTTACTGCTCTTAGAAGTGAAAAGAGTTTGATTACATCAAGCTGTCAGCTGCTTAGTACCCCAAGGACCCCAGAAGATCCCGGCATCATTGCTTTTTAATCTACCTGAGGAGCTTTTGCTTTCCTGCCTGAAATTTGGCGGTGGAAGGGAGTTTTGGGCTTGTTTTTCATTGGAATGTCGGAAACTTTTACTGATGCCTGAAATGGAACCCAATATTTAAACATGGGTTGAGTCAGATCTAAAGGAAACATGCCTGACTATTTTCCGCAGGACTGACCAGGGAAACATCTGGAGAGAAACTTGTAGGGGAAATGACATCCACTTGCAGCAGCCATGCTTTCTTGTGAAAAAATCATCAGACTCGTGGAGAAGGGAAATTAAATATTGGTAACGGACAATGTCTTTCAGTAACTTATTAACAAATGACTCTAGCCCTTGGCAAGAAAATCATAATTCTACGGACCTTTCCAATTCGCCGGGAACTCTGAATATCTATCTTTTTTGCTTGACATGTGTAATGACTGTTGCAGCTCTGACGGGCAGCATTTTTTCACTAGTTTCTCTGCTGAAAATGCAGAACAGAACTGTCGTGTCCATGCTTGTGGCTTCCTGGTCTGTGGATGATCTCACGAGCGTGCTCTCCGTGACTATCTTCATGGTGTTGCAATGGCCAAAAGAGGTCCCCGGCTACTTCGAGTCTCTGTGCACCACCTCTGCCTTACTGTATTTGTGCCAGGGCCTCTCCAGTAACTTGAAGGCGACTCTCCTAGTCTCCTATAACTTTTACACCATGCACGGGGCTGTGGGGAGCCGGGCAACGTCCAGAAGCTCGGGCCGGGTGCTCGGCGCGGCGCTGAGCGTGTGGGCAGCCAGCCTGGCGCTCTCCGCGCTCCCGCTGAGCGGCTGGGGCGCCTTCGTGCGCACGCCCTGGGGCTGCCTGGCCGACTGCTCCAGCTCCTACGTGCTGCTCCTCTTCGCCGTGTACGCCTCGGCCTTCGGACTCCTGGCTGGCCTCTCGGTGCCGCTCACGCACCGGCTGCTGTGTTCGGAGGAGCCGCGGAGACTCCACGCCTACTACCGGGAAATTTCCCGCGGGGGCTCCACTCCCGGGACCCCTCCTGCCGCAGGGCGAGCGCCGTCCCCGTCCCCGTCCCCGGAGGAGGCCGCCGGCCCCGCTCGGCGCTGCGCCACGGCGCGCTCCGCGAGTTCGGACTCCGGGTTTGGACCGGGCCGGCCGGCCGCCGGCGGCACCGGAGCCCGCAGGCGCGAAAACCCGGAGAGTCTGCGCGGCCCCCGGGGCCTCGCCAGGCGCACCGCGCAGAAGCGCTTCGCTTTGATCCTGGCGCTGACGAAGGGCGTTCTCTGGCTGCCCTTGATGGTAAAAGCGCAGTTGCTGCCCACGCGAGGGGAGGTGTGCCGGCTGCGCGAGTGTGTGGAGACGGCGCGGGCGGTTCGGGCAGGTCGGCTGCCCGTCGCACCTCGCTCGGGTGGGCGGACGCACTTCGGAGGAAGGCGGCTCCCGGGCAGGGCTGGGCAGGCCACCGAGTACTTCTTTCGAAACCGAGGGCCGGGGGAGCACTTTCGGTCGCGAGCCACTTAAGTTTTCTGTCGTGGTCAAGCGTGTTCTCGCCTCTCCTTGCAAAATCTGGGAATATTCCGAAAAGGAGAGCGGGAGTAAAAAGGCTTTTCCTTCGCCTCGCTCGTCCCTTCTGCTCCGTTTCCGCCCGTGAGGACGCCGCGCAGCCCAGCAGGGCGAGGGGGAGAGGTGTGATCCGAGTAGAGCAAGTGGAGCAGCAGAGCGGGCTTTCGTTCCCCCTCCGGGAGCGAGCCCGGCTGGGAAGGGACAGCGGCGTCCGGCGGTGACCGACGCGCCTGGGTGGAGACCGGGGTCCGGGCGGTGGCGAAGGCCCTTTGAAGCGCCCGCTCGGACGCCCGCCTGTTTCCCGGGGACGCTTCCCTCACGCTGTGGCTCGTGCCTCCCTGGTGGAGAGTTTAGTTAGCAGCAAGTACTGAGCCGGCGCTCGGGGCAGAAGGCACCGAGGGTGGGCTCTGGCGAGGCGGCCGGTGCCATCCGTCCCCAAGAGCGCACCCCAGAGCCCGCAGCGCCAGCCCGGAGCCGCGTGTCTGGCTCCCGGGCAGGGAAGGGGACTGCAGAAGGGACCGGGGCTGCTTGCCCGCGGGCAGGGCTCGGGAAGTGGAAAGCGGGGTTGTGGGTTAGGTCTGAAGTTCTCTCCCTTTCCAGATCCACATGGTGGTCAAGCACGTGGCGGGGGTTCAGTGCCTTCCCTTCGAGACGCTCGGCTTTCTGCTAACCCTGCTGGCCACCACTGTCACCCCCGTGTTTGTCTTGTCCAAACGCTGGACCCACTTGCCCTGTGGCTGCATCATCAACTGCAGGCGGGACGCTTACCCAGTGTCACCTGACGGGAAAAAAAGTAAGTCCTCCATAGTGTGGTGATCGGGAGCAGTACACGAGCAAAGACAGAGAGGGGGCTACTGCGAAAGTTGCCTGAGCAGAAAGGATGAAGAGTACAAGGACAAGTGCAAATGGTAAATAGTGATGAAGAATTAATAATGCAAAACAGTTCTTAGTGCGATGCGGGAGTGGGTTTAAAATGAGTTCGGTTTTAAACAACTCCAAGTATTATGTGCGCTTCTGATTACTTCAGGTAAGAAAAGAGAACATAACGTCATTAAACACAACATCATGTAAACAAAGGCCATTACATGCTCTAACATAGCGTTTAGAACAAAATGAAAAATAAATGTCCTCCCAAGTCTATGAAGAGTGACATTGCTGAGAAGCCTGCATCTAAAAAGATTCTTAACGTTCTGAAAGGAACTGAAAACTTGTTATAACCCATTACTATCCAATGGAGCAGTAAGAAAAGCAGTTTAATTATTTTGCTGCTTGTTTTATTTGAGAATATCTGAAAGTTTTCAAAGTAGTCATAGTGCCTAAAAATAGTTCCCAACTAATTTTTCCTACTGACCAAGAAACAAAACCCCTCAATTTCAAGGAATAAAAGTGGTTGAGTCTGACATTGTATACCTATATATGAATCTACCCATGCAAATAAAAAATATATATACTATATATTTGTATATATATGTATATATGGAGATATATATATATATATATATATATATAGAGAGAGAGAGAGAGAGAGAGAGAGAGAGAGAGAGAGAGAAATTCACCAAAGAACTTCACCAAAATTGTCACTAGGAAGCAGGGTTAATTACAAAACTCTACTGTAGTTGTTCCCACATTCTACAGAAAAAGTTGAGGCGTGAGCTGCATACTGGAAAAGGGTATTATGTTGTTACCCTAGATAAAAAACAGAGTGTTCTACCATCTAATAAATTTAAGAATGCATTAGTATATGGTGAATTAGCTGTTCCACTAATTGTTCACCTCAGACTATTTTTCAGGCTGTAAAATTAGAGTGTATCCATGTATACTCCACTATCAATTCCACAACAGGGTTATTTTATAAATATTAGTCACAAACTGGTCATTTTTTGTGTATTGATAACTTTTAAAACTTAGAATATCTAGATATTTTTCAATTGAATACATATTTATTGCTAATAACATCATAAAGTTTTATTGTAAATAGATGCTAAATTTATTTGTCTTTAAAGTAATGGTAAAAATTATATAATGATGTGCTCCTAAAGATGTATATCCAGAGAAATAACTCAGAGAAAATTAATAATAAACACTTGTATAAAAATCGTATAAGAAATCATTTACAAGCTTGCTCTGTCTAACAAATGTTAATATTTTGCCTGTAAACCCGTGAACCAGCCTTATTTTAAAACATGCAAAATTATGAAGATGATACTAGTATCCTGGCTGGTGAAAATGAGAAGTATTAGAAAAGTGTTTTAGGACAGGCATTTTCAAAAATTAAAGCATCTCATCAGAACTGAAAACAAAGCAAAGCAATGGATCTATCATTGCCTGTGTCCTAGTAAATAGCATAGCATCCCAACTGCCCAAGATTGAAGAGCCTACAACCAGGCTAGCAGAACCATTACTCACATGTTTGAAATTAAAAACATGCCTTTCACGATCAAGTTACCATTATTCCTCTAAAATCTACATTACTTTTATTTTTGTGTATTTTAAACTCCCAGAGGAGGACTTGAAATACGAAGGCTTATTTTAAAAGATGTAGCTGTTTAAAAATAAAACATTGTGAGAAGTATTGGTTTAAGATGCTTATAATTAAAATGTCACTATTGCCTCTTGGGATCCAAGTTATGCCATAGAGAAATTCCGAGATTAAGAATGTGTTTTTGCTGCATGATGAGCCACCATAAATGCCCTATTGCTATGATGACACGACAGAATTCTGAGATCCTGCAGGTGGCGTATCAGGTAGGCCTGTTGTTTGGTGAGCTCCACAGTTTTCATTCTTCAGGAGTTTTAGGCCTGAACTTTGTCTGCTAAACAAATCAATACACCCCTCCTTGCAACTCTTATCAGCAACTCCAGAAGCAAGGAAAGGAAAATATCTGTTCTGGCTCACACTTGCCGAGGGTTCAAGTCACATGTGTAAGTACATAAAATTCTACGTTTCAGCTTCAGTGAATGAGAGAACTGGGAGACTTGCAACCAGAAATTGAATGTCAGTGCTAAAAGGTTATTTGCAGAAACAAGAATTCTCTTGTGTTTCCAACAATAATCTATATTAGTAGTACCTCAAAACAAGTGCTTAATTTAATTTATTTTCATTAGTACACGTTTGCAGTACATAATTATTACACTCACTGTGCAGAGTTGGTACAGGTATAGAGCACATCTTAATTCTTTTTACTTTCCCTTCCCCCCTTCTTCCTCCCACACCCTCCATCTTTTGGTCCCCTTCTCATCTGTCTAAGTGATTTTTATCACAGAGGTCTCAGATGGTAGACCTGTGAGATGGAAAGGGCTTTCAAACTCATTTTGTTTCCCTGACAAGCTGTTTTCTTTTTTTAATTAAACAAACAGCTAAAACTCAAATATATTATATAAAAATCAAAGTTTTAGCTTTTCTCTTTTCACAAAATCAGATATCTTGGAAGTGACATAACTCTGCAAAAGTATTCATTTTTATATGTCTATTTTCTAGTACTTCTCATTTTCACCATTTTTATAGTTATATATATTAACTATATCTAAGGTTATAATTGACAAGACATGTTTAAAAATGAAAAACTAGAATTAATTCATGATTTAGTCAAGGTTGGGAACAGTGATGCTCCTGCTTTGCATAACAAATACAACATTATATGTATTTTTGAGAAGTGTAGCGTAGATTTCAAAAGATGCTGGACTTTGAGTTTCTTGCTAGTGATTAGTCAATGAAAGAGCTCTACACAAAAGTTTTAAATACAATTCAATTATGGACTGTTTGCTTTATGGGCATAAAAGTAAAAGTCAGACCCTCAATGGTTAATACCTTCAAGGTCTTCCTCCTATAAATAAATTGTAATGTAATATATATTTTTTTCTCTGGAAATCATATTCCATTCAGCTACGGTCCCTGGGTGAGTCTCCCTATTATGCCCAAAGCATGATTCCTGCAGGCTGCTTCGTTCCTTCACTCACTCACTCACTACACAAATACGTTTAGAGGAACGGTCGCTATGTGTCTACCACTGTGCTGCATGTTCAGTAAGGCCCAAGAATTCCCAAGTCATGAGCTTTGAGCTTATTTTCATGGGTTTTTAACATACGTGAATTGTCTTTTAAACAAGTTTTAATAGTTACTTTTAACCAGTCTTAATTATGGGCCAAAATTTTAAGATCAGAATATTTTATATCAGAAATCTTTGCATCTGGTTTGTCTTTAAAAATCAGAATAGCTGACAACACAGCCTCCATCCTTATCCCCCACAACAATTGGCTGGAGCCAAGGAGCCTGCTTTAGTAAGAGGGGGAGGTGTTAAAGACTAGTAACCTGCTAGTCTTTGCCTTTGTTACTTTTTAATGTTACTTAACTGGCCCCTATAGACATTTGAGTTTTTCTACTTTTTGTTAATAAAAATTGTAAAAAGCAGAGTCCTCTGGCTTGGTGGTTCATGCCTGTATTCTCAGCTACTGGAAGGCTGAGCAAGGAGATCACAAGCTTGAGGCCAGCCTGAGTAACTTAATGAGATCCTGTCCCCAAAAATAAATTTTTTTAAAGAACTAGCAACATAGCTCAGCTATAGAGTGCTTGCTTAATATGTACAAGGTCCTGGGTTCAATCTCTGGTACTTCCAAAAAAAATTGTTTGATGTCTTTGTCTCAAAGAATTTAAAGATAATCAATCATTACTCTGATTACCTTTATTTCAACATAGCTTTATACTTATTTTTAATATATTTTTCTAGGAGTAACACCCCCATGCACACACTTACAATCAACCTATAGTCAAAATTCTCAGCTCTGTGATGTTGTTATAACCTATTATCTCTATTAGTTAGCTCAGTCAGAATTTACCTTTTAGTGTTCAGGAAAGTAATTAACAAAATAATGTTTTCCTCAGTTATATTTTATAATTGATGCATTTCTGACCTAAAAATGACATGTCTGGATCATTATGCTTCTATTAACAAATTTCTTGCCTGAGTTTGATTAGCAGTAAACCAATTTCATAATAAAGGATAGTTGCTCAAATTTTGACATTAGCTTAAAATTTTGAATCATTTTGCCAGACAGATAGTCTTAGCTTATTAGCTTCAATTTGCTCAACTCTGAAACAGGACAAATAACCCCTTTATCACATAGGACTCCTGGTGTGTTAAATGATATATTCCATGTGTGTAGTTTGGCCTTAGAATATTTATCATGTCGTACTCTCTATCACAGTCCTACTTTGTTTTCATAGCCAACCTCCAACTGCCCCTTTCATCTTGTAACCTAGAGGGATATTCTCCATTAACACATTCTGCACACTCTTTCAAAAATGTTACTCATTTGTGCCTCATATATTTCAGAGTTATGAATACAACTAATAAAATATATAGTCATAGACATCAATTTTATCAACTATTAACCATGAAATTGGGACTCCATAACATTTTTGTTTTCCTAACGGTCTTGAATTACTAATTTGTCACTGTATATCTTTTTTGGTGACTAGGGAAGCTCATCCATAATCAAACCATCCATCTAGTTTTTTCGCCTTTCACACTTTGTTTTGTTTTGTTTTTCCGAGTGCTGGGGATCGAACTCAGGGTCTTGTGCTTGCAACACACATACTCTAACTACTGAGCTAAATCCCCAGCCCTGCCTTTCACACTCTTAAACTAGGTCAAAAATTCCAATTTAACTTTACCAGACTACATTACTAGGAAAAGTAACTACAGATATAAATGACAGAGTATATGAAATGTGATCATCTGTTCCTTCTTTTCCATTTTCTTTGAATAGAAATTTTTCTTGTATTTTGGCTCAAACAAAAATGGATGGCACTGATAAATTCTATTTTTTCAGTCAACAAAATTAGTCTGTAAATCTTCAGTTCTGGGAACATTTCAGCCTTAACAGAATCAGCATGTGAGTAACACTAGGGTGTATTGTAAAGTGGATCAAATTCTATGTGTTATTCCCGTAGAAACTTTACATATTTTATATATTTTACCAAAGATAGCTAATGTCTGCCTATAAAACACATAAATGTATCAAAGTGGAAAATTTCTTTGAAAAAGAGCTATGTTTCAAAAGATGGAAACCAAAACATTAAATTGCATTTAGTCTTTCACTTTGCTATAATTTCATTCTTAATCTATAAACATTATCTAATATTGAATGGCATTCACATACAAAAATTATATCACTTTCTGCCACATCCCCACTTGTTATTCTGCTAGAACTTTGCATCATATCCATTTTTTGATAGTCTATCTAGAATACCAGCATATTTTATCATAATAACTTTCATATGTTCCTAACTTCATCTTGTAATTAATCACTTTTATTAGATAAAATCACTTGCATTTAGATAAATCACTTTTATTTAGATAGTGTAAAATGCCAGATATACACACTCATTCATGTTTTATCAGCTTATTACAAGTTCATTTGTATCAGAATTCACATTTTATTTTGGAAAAGTTTAAAAGCTCTATAGCCACATGGTCTAATATATGCATTTATATAAATATCAGAAGTAGTATACATCAAAAGTTTAAAGCAGTTATATCTGTTGGTGGTATTCCCAGCTGAATAACATATATATTCAGGCCACTTACTAATTAATTGCTAGCAAAGTAAAATTTATAAACAATAGCTGAAGATAAATATAGAATTGGTAGAATAAAAAAATCTAAAACTGAATATACTTGAATTTTGTAATCTGTAGTTAACTTTTTGTTATGTAAAACTATTTTAAAGACTGAAGACTTCCTTGTGATTGTACATATTTCAAGCCCTTCGTTATTCAAGTGAGAAAAATTAGGCCTAAATAGAGTGATTTGATTTTGTAAGGCATAATTGTTCTGTATAATTGACAAGAAGTTATGGAAGATAGTTTTTAACCCACAATAATTAAGTTGAATGCACTTCCTATTTATATTCACTATGTATATCTAATTGTTGTTTATATCTGCTTTACTAATTGTGGAATTTTGTTATTGTTTTCACCTAGCCAATAGGAAAGGCTTTGAATTCAATCTATCATTCCAACAAAGTTATGGAATTTATAAAATAGCACATGAAGATTACTGTGATGATGATGAAAATTCCATATCCTATCACAACCTGATGAATTATGAGTGTGAAACTACAAAAGATTCTCAAAGAGACAACCATAATGTCTTCAATGCCATAAAAGTAGAAATCAGCACCACACCCTCTCTGGACAGCTCCACACTAAAGGGTGTTAACAAATGCACGAATACTGATACTGCAGAGACTAAACAGGATCCTGACACGGAAAAGTGTACATTTTCAGACAAAACAGGAAGTGGTATTAACTTTGAAGAAACCACCTTTTATGAAGGTGCAGAAAGAAGACTATCTCATGAAGAGAACCAGAAACCAGACCTTTCAGATTGGGAATGGTGTAGGAGTAAATCAGAAAGAACCCCTCGTCAGGTAAAGTAAAGGTTGTTCGTCTTGTGAAATTAAAAGTGATATGACACACATAAAAAATTATCAACTGCTTCTTTCATTTAATCAAGTCTAAGGGTCGTTTTGCTTTCTTGGTTAATATTATTTCACGGTGATTTTCAAAGGTCTTTTAAATTTTTAAATTAATTTTATATTTTTATTCAAAATTTATGCATTTTGGAACCAACGAAGTTAAATGAGCTCTTTGAAAGATTAAGGTATTTTATTTTAACCTCAGGTAATGTGCTTAAATATAGACTAGACTCAGAATTCATGCTTCTGCATTAAATTAGTTAACTTGTACTTTTTATTTCTCCTTTATCCCCAAAATATTTTACAAGTCCCCAAAAGAAGTTTTCTCTGTTACTTAAAGGCAAACATGCATACTAGTGACAGGAGTTGACCTTTCAGCTATAACTAGACTGCTTTCCTGTCTGTCTTGCTAGAATGACAGTACTTCTAGTACTCAGCAAGCAAAAAGTATTTCAGAATACATTCTAAAGAGCCATTGCCCTGCCCAATGCTCCATCTTTTTAAATATGAAAAAATGGTTTGATAATGTTTTATGAATCAAAAACTTTTCACATGAATCTTACCTCTTTCACTCCTATATTCTAGCCTTCTGAGAATGATAAGGCATCTTTTTCATTTTATTCAAATTAGAATGTGATACTGATATGAGATTGTTCTTTCCTCCAACCTTGTCTGGTAATTAAAGCTGTTCTTGCTTTCTACACTATTGGTTCACTAGAAAGAAGGAGGGCTTCTTTTTTTCTACATGATTTAATGGAAATCTGAGTCTGCTTGCACCTAGTCTCTGAAATAAAAGTCATAATTGCAGAAATATTCTTCTAGGAATAATTAATTCATTGATCAAAAATATGACCATAGACCAGCAGTACAAATATGAGCAGGAAAATTTGAGATTTTCTTTCCCCCACTGATTTGAGTAAAACTGGTGTTAACATTCTGATATCATGATTTAAGACATAAGTAAAATAGTAAAACAAGTATATAAACATTATTAGAAAAGATGATTTAGCACATTGTTTGGAAAGTATAAACAATTAGGTACATGCACCTAGAAAAATGTGAAAGAATCAGACTCTGTTTACACATAACTATATTGTCCTATAAAAATGAAACATAACTTACCCAAAGTCCTCTCTAAATCAAAACATTAAATCGTATATGAAAAATAAAAGCAAAATAAAAAATTATCAATCCAGGTATCTTCCAACAATAAAGATTTTCTTATTAGACATTAATATTTTAATGTCTGTGATAGGCCAAATAGTTCAGGAAATTTATCCGAAATGGTGGTTGTAAAATAAATATGATTAATGATGCAGTAGGTAATAACATGGTCAAATTAAGTAGGTAAAATTTTGTAGAATTGGTTGAAATCAAATGAAATATCATCATAAATTTTAAAACAACAGTAAGAAACCTTTAAACAATGGGCTAATGTTATTGGTATGGCCTTGCCTTAGCAAAATTGCCCATGATTTTTAGAATTAAATAAAATTATAAAATATTAAATTAAAAATTTTTACAAATTTAACACCTTTTTAAAGTGTTAACAAAATATACTTAGGATCAAAAAGCTTATGAGAAACTTTCTAAGACAAAAACCAGGTTTTACCCATACCAAATTGTGTGGCTGCAGATCCTTGTTGTTTGTTTGTTTGTTTGTGTTTCAGTTTTTTGCCTGTTCTGGTGGTCAGTCCCACAGGTTATGCAGTTCAAATTCGGTATTTTTGTAAGTTATTTCTACCTCGGTTGTGTTGGCCTTTGGGACAAAAGACATTGCAAAAACCAAGAGCTCTTCGTTTATTCATAGAAGATGAGCCATGGTAGATGATGTTAGCTGTCTGGTTTTCCAGTTTAACCTTTAATAAAGTGGTCTGACAGCCATGCTGGTCAGTCTGTCAGTCAGCAAACTCATGGTATCTTCAAGGAAGGTATGGATGTTTAGTTTGGTTAGTTTCATCACTAGGATGAATCAGGCAAAGACACAAGCTGTTTTAGTTACTTTTCTTTTGTTGTTGGGACAGAATACCCGACACCCAAAGTTAGGGGAAGAAAGGTTTATTAGCTCACAGTCTGCAGAGGTTTCAGTCTATAGTCCGCTGGGTCCGAGGCGGCGGGGCTGGCGTGGCGGACTCGAAGCCGGCCGCAAAGTAAAGTGAGGAAAATGCAAGGAATGTATGCAAATCAGCAATGCAAAACAAGCAGCTAATTAGCCTCTTCCTGTATCTATCTAGGCTACCTGCCCTCAGGGCAGCCCACACTCTAGATCCAGCTATCTCTTACCACATGAGGCTTTGGGGGGACATCTAGACACAAACCATAACACAAGCCAAATACCTTTCATCATATAACTCTATTTACATTATCTCTGTTAACACCAGAATGCTGTAGTCTTGAGAGGATGTCAGCAAGGAACATGTGGCAAGCCTAGTGTTTCCCGAGCCTGTCCAGCTGTGGCAGGTCTTACATGGTACTATAGTGTCTACCATGAGCAGGTACAAGCTTCATGAACCTTTCTTACTGAACTATAACTAAATACATACCTAAAATAGAGTAACAAATGTATTTTAATAGCAGATGGGGCAATTAGTATTACAGTGAATTTTCTGCTGTTGATGTTATATCAAGACATAGCAAGACAAACATAATTTTTGTTTTTAAAATATTTTTAAGCTGCAATTTTAAACTGTAGTGGACATATGCTTCATTTACTTCCAAAGAGGCAGAAGCAGCTGGAATTGGCTTTACAGCAATGCTGAGATTCAATGCTGTGGTTGAAGGCCTACACTTTTTTTCAACAATCTCTCGACCTTCTCCACCTGGGCAGATGTGGGGTTCACTAGGATTCAGGTCCTGACCTTTTCTTTTGGGAAGGGGTGGGAGTGACTGCGCTGGAGATGGAAGGAAAGCAGGAGAAGAAGACAAGATTGTGAGTGAGAGTGCATGTGTTAGAGGTCCACCATCTCTTCTATCTGTGTCTAGCAAGGGACAGATTATATACTTTTCTCATGATTGCAGTATGCATGTATTTTTTCTCCCTGCCTTGTGTTTTCTAAACTTACGCTAAAAGGATTCGTCAAATCATCTTGTTCAGATGTCTCAGGATTGTATTTCTTTCGCTTATTCTTTGCTCTTGGGTTCCATAATTATGTAACAAGAATAGTGTTGCACTGTAGCCTATGGTATAAAGCTATACGTATGGCAGATTTTGATCAGTTTTTTAAACAGCTGTATCCTGTTTGCAAAGGATACTTGCAAAAGATGCTTTATTTCACATAAAGTTACATTTTATAGACATAGGCAATAAACCTAACAAAAACCCGATAAACCATATTTAACACAAACCATAAAAAACCAGGCTTTAACTCTTACATATTTGTAAGCAACAGATATTATGTGGGAGTAGATGTGATGGACTTTTCTTCATGGTGACTTCTTTATTCTGGAAACAGGGTTAACTTGCATAGCTCATTTAGGGATATATTAAGGCTTTAGTAGATGCTGCAGGTAATAGGAAAACCCTATTCACTTATTTTCTGTAGTTATACTTTCATTTAGGGTTAGTTCATCAGCTTGCATCTAATGGTATTACATTGAATGATGTGTGTTTACTCTTAAAATTTTAAAAACAGACTTAATTTTAAATATATATTCCATGAGCTTTATTTTATTTTATTTTATTTTATTTATTTTTTTTGGTACTGGGGATTGAACTCAGGGCCTTGTGCTTGCAAGCCAAGCACTCTAACCACTGAGCTAAATCCCCAGCCATGAGCTTTATTTTTAAAATACATTTTGCTTCATTTTTATGTTAGTCTCTATGTTAATAAATAATTTCTTAGTATCTCTTCTGGTAGTGAGAATTTCAGATCAAGATTTTGGATAAAAACAGTGGTAGTAGATTAACTTTAGTAGATTTAAATGTGATTCAATAAAATTTATGAGTCGAAAATGTTTGTAAGACTAAAATTTGGTGTGAAACCTGGACACACAATTGTTTCTTTTTGACGTTGTAATAGATAAAATCCTAAGCAGATAAAATCTTTAGAAGGAGCAGTCAAAAATTCTCAAGTTCTTCAGTTAGAAAGCTTTTAATGTGATAGTCCTGGTAGGAGTTTGTTTCTGAAATGAAATGATGGTTTTCTAGAACCGAAAATTGTGTCGTGTATGAATAAAGAAAAATTGAATTTGTAACATAATTTAGTGCCTTGAGCATCATCACTCTATTTTTTTCCTATTTTAATAATTAGCTCATAAAATTACTCATGGATTCCATTTTCTTTTCTTTTAATACATTCTCTTAGGGTTCTGTTAACTCCCTTCTTTATTATTATAAGTCTGAAACAAAGGTGTAGTGTAGCTATGCCACTCAAAGCCATTTGTAATCTTATCAGAAAAGAGAAAGGTCTTCCATTATGCCAGTAGAGTACAAAAAGAAGATTCTAAAAACAATTCTTCCCGAGTAGACATAAAGCAGAAGTGACTGTATTTTAGTTTGCCATGCAACCATTGACCAGATAAATACAGCCAATAGAAATGAAATTTAAAATCCCCTGAGAATCAAGGACATTTTTACCCTGAAGAAAAATGTTTTTAAAATAGTTAAATATACTTAAATTTTAATCTTTATTCTAAGAAATTTTTATATTTATTTTAAGAAAAATGTTTTTAAAACAATTTAAAATAGTTTTGCAAATCTAAATTATATTTCGTCATTCCCTTTGCTTACTAGTAGAGTTCAATGCTAACATTGGTTTCTAAATTCTATTGAAAGTATTATTTATTTTTAATAAGTAATTTTCATAGGAAATGACACAAAACAAAATCAGCTAGAGTATTTTACATCCTTTAGACTACAGCTTCTCAAATTTTAATGTGGGTACAATTCAAATAGAGATCTCACTACAAGCCAGACTGTTGACTGGGTAGGTCCAAGATAGAGCATAAGATTCTGCATTGCTAATAAGCTTCCAGACTGTACAAAATCGATTTCCACTCCAGACCAGAATCAGAATCCCCAAGTTAGTTCAAATGCACAATATTTAAGAAACACCACTTTGGCCTCCAATCACTGAAGAATGGGTTCATATCATATTAAAGAGCAAACAAGATTAATTCTTTCTGTTTAATATATGCCTCAAAAATAAGGCTAAAAGAAAATATCTCAGTATACATATATTTTCCTCTCCCTAAAAAAAATATATATATATGTATATTCTCTTGTCACATTTGGAAATAAATCTTTTTTAAAAAATGAGGCACAAGATGGTACTGTTTCCTATGACAGTATTACCATGATCTTGTATCTGAGTAATTACTGACATATTTAACTAAAATGACCATAGTAAGAAAAATCCATTTATCTCAGATTTGCAGCCCATACCAAGTTATCCTAATACAAATGGTTGTCTAGAGTGAAGATATTTTATTTTAAATTACCTCCACTTGTTTAACATAGTTCATTATTCACTGTTCAGAGACCTAAAAAAATGTTAATTTTCTTTTAAAAAAATTGTATAACCTTCATTGTTTTATTATTATAAAAATAAAATGTATTTATTGTGGAAAATTTAGAAATTATTGCTAAGCAAAGAAACACTTTGAACCACTCAGACTTAGCCACTATTTATATTTTGTCCTATAAAACATTAAGCTGTATTCTAGGCATGTATTTTTACTTTTGACAAAAATAGGATCATGCAGAATGTACTATTCTGAATTCTACTTTTCTCCACTCAACAGTATAATTTGCACCTCATTTTAAATTGTTCAAGCCCATTGAGTCATTATCTGGTATACTTAAGAGTGGCTATTTGGAGCATGGCTGAAGACTCACCAATAAATGTAAATGTATGCTTAAGAATTTAAAGTCTTAGAAATTAAAAGAAAGGGAATTTTATTCTAAACTAATTCAGATATTCCATAACATATTTTTTTGATCCTCACATGATGTATCATTTACTGCAATGAGTTAACTGCTTGGTTTCTAAAAAAATTCAAGAAGATTATCATTGGATCAAAGCTTGTATAAAGTCATCTTATAAATCACCTTGTAAACTAAGACTCCTGTTAACATTTTTAAGGCAAGCATGTGGCTTAAGGCAATTTTTTTTTAATATACCAAAATCACCCACTATGCTTGAATCTCTTCTACAATATTCTATTAAGTGGTTCTTGAACTCAAGCGACTAGTAACTCACTGTATTTAAAAAACTTTTTATTGTGAACTAATTTTAGGCTTACAAAACAGTTGTAAAAATAGTGCAGGAAGTTCCACAGTATTCTTCATCCACTCTCCACTACAAAATACTAATGCAACTATCAGGATGTTAATAAATAATCTGTAGGCCTGCCTGATTTCAATTTTGTCAGTTGTCCTAGTGATATCAATTTCTGGTTCAGAATCTCATCCATGGTCTCATATTTCATTTAGTCTCATCCAGTCCGGAATAATATCCCAGTCTTTTTTTGTCTTACATCACTTTGACAGTTGAAAACTACTGGCCAATTTTGTTTCATTTTAAAAAATCCCTCGATTTTTAATTGTCACATTTTTCTACTGATTAAGTTGAAATTATAAATCATTTTGTAAAGGTGGTGTCTGCCAGACTTTTTCATATTAAATTACTATATTTTCCTTTGTAGCTTATATACATATTTTCTAGAGGGAAATTTTGAAACTATACAAATATTGTTTCATATCACATTGTAACTGATTATTTTTAGCATTATTTAGATTCTACCTGCAACAATTTTTTATAACAATTTCTATTTCTGTCATTCCTTCAATGTTGATTGCTGGAATTCTACTGTAAGGAAAAGCTATCTTGTATACTTCATTTACTTGTTTATAGTAGTATGGACACTTAACTTAGATACATATTTTAATCAGTAGGTTAAAATCATTATCAGCAGATACTATTATCATTTACTTTGTTAGTCCCCTTACCTTAGATTTGGCCAATAGGAGCTCTTTCACGTTGGTTCCGTGGTTATATCCATTCAATAAGCCATCATCATCTTTTTAGTATTTCCTTACTTCATAACATCACAAGATAAGCTTCATTGTGCTTTTTTCTTGACTAAGTCCTTGATTTAACCATTTTCCAAGGAGCTTTGGTTTTTGTTGGAAAATGATATTTGAGAAATCAAGGTCTGGATGGTAGGTATGCCCACTGTCATGGAAGTGTCTTTCTTCTGTCTGGATCCTGTCATTAGACGGAGGAAACACATAAGAACATACTCATGTACACAACCGTGTCTACCTGTCTGTATAAATAATTTGAAATTATGGTAACTCAATTAATGTAACTATCACAGCATTTAAATCTTTCCACCTTATTTATGATTTATTTTGTTCTAAAAGTGAGTAAATTGGCTCTTAGCCACAAAAGACTACTCTTCTGTCTAATCTTCATATCCATAGAAGTCCAAATAATCTCAAACATATAAGAGTAACATATGAAAGTAAACCACATAATAATCAAGAAACCTTAATTGAAATAGCGAGGAGAGACCCACATGAAGAACCACACAAAGAGCTAAAATTAAATAGTCTGACAATTTTAAGAGATGATGAGAATATAAAAAAAGCACTTTGGAAAACTGGTTGTCCATATCTCCAAAGATTAACTATATAGAAGTCTCATGCTTTAGGAATGCCATTCTGTATAGTATAGTAGCTACTAGTCACTTAGGGTTGGTTAAGCCTAAATTGACTTTAAAATTTTTGAAACTTAGTAACATTTCTTCAATAACACTAGCCACAGTTCAAGTACTTAATGTCCAAATGTGGCCAGTAGGACTATGTTGAACAACACAAATACAGAACATTTCCATCATCGCAACTGTATCAGACAGTATCACCATAGAATCTGTTTCTTGTAGCTCTGTTTTTAATTGCCCCCAAATTTAGAAATACACATTAGAATAGACAAACTAATGAAATTTTTGGAAATAGAATACCATACACGAAATGCATTTTCCATAAAGCAAATGAAGCTAGAACTGTAGCCCTTTGTAAGTTGTAACCCTCCAGGACTGGGCATATCGTAGCCATGTACTCACGTGAGCATATGCATTTGTGAAATTAACAAAAAAAGATTGCTTTATTTTTTTTCTTGAAGACTATAAGTCATATAGGCTTCAAGTACATCAAAATCTGTTTTTATCCAGGACCAAAAACCAATAAGACTTCAAAAACTAAAGCTATACAAGACATAAATGAATTTTGAAAATACAGTGAAAAAGATATGTCAGAAAAGGAACACACACTCTACGTTATGTATAATAAAACTTGAAAGCAGACACAAATAAGGTAAATGACTTAAGGAAAGATACAAAAGTGATAGAAGCACGAAGAGCTGGTAGGTAATTATTACAAAAGTCTGAGAGGAGTTTGCCTTCAGAAGTGTAGGGGGTGGAAAATACACAGAGGATCTTAGAAGTGCTGACAACATTCTCTTTCTCACCTGAGGGGGTGATTTTGCTCCATGTGTTTATGCTTAATACTCTTTTGAATGTGTGTTGCATTTCACAATTTTGACAAAGTTAGAAACAAATAAATACAATTTGCCTAAATCAGTCTAATGAGTATCCATTTCTCAAACTTCTCATCAGTTCCTGCCAATGCCTCTTGACTCAACAAGAAGCATTTTGGTACCTCTCCCTCCTGCTGCCCAGTTAATAGAAAATGGTTACTCAGTTCCTCACAGTGGTGTCTTTTAACACCCCTGCGAACTAAATATTGTGACTTTCCTCAACTGTATTAAATTTATTTAAATTCACAGCTTCTTTACTTATGTGAAACTCAGAGACAAACAGGATATTTGAGTTGTCTTTTCTCCCTGAGTAAACTCAAATATACCTCTATGAGCTAAACTTACCTGAATGCATCTTGACACCAAATTCATTTATTTGCCAGTGATAGCACGCTATCAATTCTTAGTGTGTTTAACCTCAGCAGACACTCTCAAGCCCTTTTTACTAATGCTGCTGCTTAGCCTCCAAGGCCTCATTCATACATTTTTAATTTATTGTTTAAACCCGGTTATATTTCACTCTGGTAAATTTTAGATTGTTCCATTTATCCTATCCTTTCGTTACTCTTTTTTGGGGGGTGGGGTGCTGGAGATTGAACTCTGGGCTTTGAGCTTGCTAGGCAAGCACTCTACCACTTGAGCTGAAACTCCAATCCCTACTCTTGTTTATAATTATATTTTTATTAGTACACTTCATAATATAATCTTATTAGTACATTTACAGTATGTAGTGCTTACATTCATTAATCATGTACATGTATAAGACACATCTTGCTTTATTCTTACTGCTTTTCCCCTTCTTCCTTCTCCCATCCCTTGGTCCCTTTCCCATTTTTAAAAGCTCTATCTCCCCGTTTCCTATTATCTGTCTTTCATTTTTCTCTTTACATTGTTTCTATTTTGGGTGTCTCAAGAGAATCCATATATATATATAATGTTTAAGCTTGTGTGTCTGATTTATTTCACTTAACATTATTGTCTCAAAGTGTATCCAGTTTTTGACAAATAACTCAAACTTATTCTTCTTTATGACATAGTGGTACTCCATTGCATAGAAATACCACATTCTCTTTATCTAGTCATCTAGGTAAAGATGGAGCTATAGGCCACTATCAAGATTTAGCTATTATGAGTTGTGCTAATCTAAACAGAATGAAATTTCTATTTTTTAGTTTTTTTAGAGGGAGCTCCATATTGATTTCTGTAGTAGCCTACATTCCCATCAACAATGTAAAAGTCTTCCTTTTCCCCTGCAGCTTTTCCATCATTTGTTATTATTTCATATCTTGATGGTAGCCACTTTTTCTGGAGTAAGATGTAATCTCAGTGTTTTAATTTGTGTTCCAATGTCAGAGATTTTGAACAATTTTTCAGGTATTGACCTGCCATTTTTACTTTTTCTGTGAGGTATATATTCTTTTCAGTTGCCCATTTTTTGATAGGGTCTTTGATTTTGGGAGAGTCTAATTTTTTTTTTTTAGTTTGTATGTATTCTAGATATTAGCAGTCTGTCCAGAGGAGTAGCTGGCAAAATTTTTCCTATTCTGTAGGCTGTCTTTTCATACTGTTGGTTGTTTCTTTTGCTGAGCAGAAAGTTTTTAATTTGATATAAACTTGTTTGTCGATTCTTGATATTATTTTTTGTGCAATTTTCTCTTCAGAAAATCCTTGCCTATGCCTATATAATCAAAAGAGTTTTGCCTACTTTATAGTCCAGCAGACCAAGAGTTTATCTTTTAATATTTAGATCTTTGATCCATTTGGGTTTTATTTTAGTACGTGGTGAGAAACATG
Organism: Hystrix cristata; assembly: GCA_004026905.1. Classification (NCBI taxonomy): domain Eukaryota; kingdom Metazoa; phylum Chordata; class Mammalia; order Rodentia; family Hystricidae; genus Hystrix; species Hystrix cristata. The sequence goes on from PVJO010006170.1 coordinate 78,194, forward strand.
GGTCTATATTCAATCTTCTGTATGTTTATAGACAGTTTTCCCAGCACCATTTGTTAGAAAGTCTGTCTTTCTGCCAGCTTATCTTTTTGGCCACTTTGTCAAATGTCAAGGGCTAAATGTGCCAGGAGTTGTTTCTGTACTCTTTTCTGTTCCATTCATTCATATGTCTGGTTTTGTTCCAGTATCGTGCTGTTTTTATCACTGTAGCTTTGTAGGATAATTTGAAGTCTGAGATTGTGACGCTTCCTGCTTTACTCTTGTTACTCAAGATCGCTTTTGCTATTCTGGGTCTCTTGTCATTCAATATGAATTTTAGGATTGTTTACTCTAGTTCGGTGAGGAATGCTATTGATATTCAATTGAGATTGCATTAAATCTATATATCGATTTCAGTATTATGGTCATTTTGACAATAATGGTTCTGTCTATCCAGAAATGGAGGCTATCTTTCCATCTTCTGGTGTCCTCTTTGATCTCCTTTTTATTTTATAGAGGTTTTTCACTTCCTTTTTAATTCTAATTCTTAAATATTTAATTTTTTAAACCATCGTGAATGGTATTGCTTTTCTAATCTCTTTCTTGGTAGGTTCATTATTGGTGTATAGGAATGCTATTGATTTTGTTTGTCGATTTGGTGTCCTGCTTTCTTGGTGAATTTGTTTATTAGTTGTGGGAGTCTTTTGGTGGACTTTTTTGGGTCTTCTGTGTCAAGGATGATGTCATCTTCAAATAGGATAGTTTTACTTCTTCCTTTTCTATACACACTCCTTTTACTTATCTTCCCTTAATCATGGCTGAAGTCCTGTGCACTGTACTGAACCTGGTGATATATAGTGGCGGTGAGAGGAGTGGAATCCTCTTGTTCCTGAGTTTAGATGGAAAACTTTCAGTTTTTCCCCATTTAATATTATGTTGGCAGAAGTTTTTTTGATAAATAGCTTTTATCAGATTGAGATAAGTTTCTTCTGTACCTATTTTTTATCATAATAGGTGTTGGTTTTTGTCAAAAGCTTTTTCTGTGCCTATTGAGATGATCACAGAATTTTGTCCTTGCTTCTGTTTATGTGATATATTATATTTATTGATTTGCATATTTTTATATCCCTGGGATAAAGCCTACTTTGTCATGATATATGATCTTTTTAATGATTTGTTGCATTTTGTTCACCAGTTTCTTGTTGAGGACTTTTGCATCTATGTTCAGTAAAGAGATTGGCCTGCAGTTTTCTTTTTTCATTTAGTCCTTGTGTGGTTTTGGAATCAAGGTAATGTTAGCTTCTAGGAATGAACTTGGCAGCACTCCCCTCTCAATTCCCCTTTCAGTTTTTTTTTTAACTGATTTTTTTTCTTTTTTTAAATTTTATTTTAGTGGTACATTTTAGATATATATGATGGTAAATTCATTTTAGAGAATTTGTACCTGTATGTGATGTACCTTGCTGCTTCTTTTTTTCCCATTATCCTCCTCTCCCTTCAACCCCTCCTCCCTCCTTATTTACAAGAGGTCTGTTTCCATTTTTTTCCTTCTATTCTTTTTCTCTGGTGTGAGAAATGGAAAGTGTAAATAAGGACTAAAATGTATTATATTGGGAAACAGAAAAAATTGTTCAAATGGGAAGGGGAACAAGGGAGCGGAGAAAGGGAAAGGAGCAGAGGACAAAAAAAAAAAGAATAGAAGGAAAAAATGGATACAAACCCTTTCAATTTTTTTTTTTTTTGAGTCTATGTCTTACTATGTAGTCCAAGATGGCCTTGAACTCACTATGTAGCCTAGGCTGACTTCAAATTTGAAGTGATCTTTCTGCCTCAGCCTCCCAAATGCTGGGATTATAGGTGTGTACCACCACGCCTAGCTTCCTTTACTAGATAATTTGAAGAGTGTTTGTGTTAGAGCTCTTCTGAAATTCTTATAGAATTCAGTAGTGAATCCGTCTGGTCCTGGGCCTTTCTTAGTTGGTAGTTTTTTTTTGTTTTTTGTTTGTTTGGTTTTTTGTTTGTTTTTGTTTTTTTAAATTACTGTCTCAATTCATTTCCTGTTATTGGATTATTCAGAGTTGTTATATCTTCTTTTTACAGTTCAGTTCTGGTAATTCATATGTATCTAAAAATCTGTCCTTTTCTTCTAGATTCTTCAATTTGTTCGAATACAGGTTTTCTAAGTAGTTACTAACAATCTCCTGGACTTTAGTGATATCTGTTTTGATTTTGCTTTTTTCTTTTGTAATTGCATTGACAAAGGTTCTTTCCCTTTCCTTCCTTTGGTAAGATTGGCTAAGAATTTTTCTATTTTGTTTATTCTTTCAAAGAATTTGCTCTTTAATTTCCTGATTTTGTAGTTTTTTGGTTTCAATTTCATTAATTTCTATTCTGATCTTTATAATTTTCTTCCTTCTCTTAGCTTTGGATTTACTCCTGTTTATCTAGGATCTTGAGGTGCATAATTAGGTTTTTTTAATTTGAATTCTTTCTGTTTTTCTGAAGTGAACATTCACAGCTATAAACTTTTCTCTTAAAACCAAAACGTGTGTCCCATAGCTTCAGGTATATTTTATTGGCATTATTGTTTGATACTATGAACTGTCTAATTTCATCCTTGATTCCTTCAATGACTGTTTTGGCTTGTATCTAAATGTCTCCCCAAAGTCTCATGTGCTCATAGGTGAGGCTTTTAGGAGGTGGCTGAATCACGGGTATGTGATACTGGATTAAAGATGTGAGATAACTAGGTTAGTTCACTGATTGGTTTAGCATACTTCTTGGTGTGGATAACGGGAAAGCCCACCGTGGGTGTGAGTGGCATCAACCAATAGGTTTGGAGCCTGGATGGTAGAAAGAGAGAAACAGAGGCTCACTGCTTGCTGCTACCTGCCTGTCATGCCATGGACTATTTCTCCTCCACCATATCCCTCCGCCATGCTGCCCTGTCTTAGAGCCAGCCAACTATGGATTGGAATCTCGACAAACTGTGAGCTAAAATAAACCTTTCCTCCTTTAACTTGTGAGTGTTGGATATCTTGTTCCTGCAGAGAGAAAGGTAACTAAGACAATGACCAACTGATCATTCAAGAGTGTATTGTTTAATCTCCATGTTTTTGCATGCTTTTGTAGTTTCTAGCTTCGTTGTACTGTGATCTGATAATATGCTTGGGATAATTTCAATTATTTTGTATTTATTAGCCATGCTTTATGGGCTAGTATGGTCTATTCTGGAGAAAGTTCCATGTGCTCCTGAGAATGTATATTATGTTTTTGTTGTGTGCAACACTCTGTAGATATCCATTAAATCCATTTGTTCATTTCTGATATTTCTTTGTTGACTTGTCTAGTTAATCTACTTTTGACAGTAGGATATGGAGATTTCTCACTGCAATTATTGAGAATTCTATTCAATCTTTTATGTCCAGTAGTGTCATTTTAGGAAATTGGATGTGGCAGTGTTCAGTGCACATATGTTTGTAATTGTTATCTTTTTTAAAATTGTTCCCTTAAAAAATCAGTGAACTTCTTTGCACCTTCAGATCAGTTTTGGCTTGAAGTTTGCTTTTTCAGCAAATATAGCTCCCCCTGCTTGTTTTGGGGCTCTTGTCACATGGGATATTAATGTTTTTGAAGTAAATATGTTACACATATTTTGTTAATTTTTTGAAATAAATGTGTTACACATATTTTGGGTTTTATTTTTGGTCCATTCTGCCAATTTGTGTCTTTTGATTAGGGAGCTGAGACCATTCACATTGAGTTGTTACTGAAAGTTGTTGGCTTATGGTTGTCACTGCATTAATTTCCTGTTGTTGATTCTTTTTTCTATCCTTCTGCTTAATTGCTCACCCTATCTGATGTATTCATTCCTGCTGGGCTTGATGAGTCAATGGTGTCTTTCCAAAGGTGGTATTCACTTCAGCTGCTCCAAGTTTCCATGTCCCTCTGCGTCCCCCAAGTCACTCTTCTATCCACCTAGCTTTAGGGCCTGTGGGCTTGTGAGGTTCTTCTCCACCCCACTTCATGGGCTCCACCATCCATAACCCCATGCTATGACGACTACCCATTCTGAGGTAGATTCCTGATTATGTTGGTAGATGGAAAAGTGAACAGACCATTGAGTTCTGTACCAAAAATAGGTGCGTGCCCAGGGAATGGGGGCTGAGGGTTAAGCAAGCCGTTGGACTTAACACCAGCACTTTCAGACCCATTTCCTCTGAGAACTACACATGACCAGCCTGGCTTCTCACTACGAGTTTCGGGACCCCTGTGTCCTTCCTAGCCTGAGCTTCAAATTCTCAGAAAGTCTGTGTCAGCCTGCTTGCTCTCCATGATTATCTGTTGTGGCCATTTCCTACCCAGTGACTGTGGTAGGGTGACTCCAGAAACTTTGAAGTGTAGTAGTCCTTAGCTCAGTATTAAACAACTGCTTCCCTAAGTGGCTCCTGATTAAATACTCTCAAATATGGTGGGCATTCCACTAGACTTCTCTATCTCTAGCTTGCCACGCAAAAGGAGTTACTTTCAGAGTAAACCCCAGGAGTTACTTTCAGAGTAAAACCCCAGGGCTAATGCTGCTGGCCTGATTCTGTTGTTTTTCCTTGGAACTGCTGGCCCTCTCTGGGCTTACCTGGTGTTAGTAAAGGCAGATCTCCCTTCCCAAGACCAGGGTTACAATCCCAGACTGCCTTATTCCTTTCCTGCATGTGTTCATTTTCTCCAGATTCTCTGTTGTCTGTCATTTCTAGTTTTCCTCTTTCTTGATTCTTGGAGATCTACTTATGTTTTTCTTCAGGAAGTTGTGATTTTCTAAGAGTCTTCATTTCAGGTCCCAGAGAGGCTATAGTTTTCTGCTGGTCTTTATTCCACCATTGAGGGGGTAAGGGGCGCAGTGCTAGGGATCGAACTCAGGGCCTTGCACTTGCTAAGCAAGCGCTCTACCACTGATCTAAATCCCCAACCCTATTCCTCTATTTTTAATCTCTCTTTTTCATTACTCTTGATAGCCTTTTCTAATAGTATGTAAGATGCTTTCAAATTCTGACACTGACACTAAGACCTAATTTCTGTACTCTCAGTCTCAAATTTATGTATCCCTTAGAGTTAATAATTTACCCTTTATATTTATATATGAGTTATAAATTTAAAATATGGAGAATAAAAAAGTTGATTCCATTGAACTAGACTGATAAATCAATAAGCAAATGAAGACAAACCAACAGAATGTGAACAAAATATTTAAACTACAGGCAAGGAAGCACAGAATGGAGGCGGGATAGAGAAAGGCTGCATGACACACACCAAAAACGGGTGCATAGAGGAAGTTCTAGTGTTCTGCAGCACAATAGGGTTACTGTAGTTTACAACAATTTATTTCATATTTTATAAAGAACTAGAAGGAAGGATTCTGAAGATTCACAACAATGAAATGATCAATCTTTAAGGAGACAGAAAAACTAATTATCCTCATTTGTACCTAATTATCACACTCTACACCAACTAAAAAATGTGGAGTAAGGCCAAAGACAGAGATGCATACTCAAAGAAATATATCCTTTCGTTCATTTTAGTTTATTTTAAAACACTTCAAGGATTGTTAGTAGTTATTGTATTAGTTACTATTCTAGAGTTAATGGTTTGCAAGAGAGCAGATCTAATAACAGGATATTTACAAGTTACAACATTCACCCATAAGCCAAACGCAGAGAGTGCAAAATGTCTCTGTGCTGGAGACCCAAAAGATCCAATCAAGGGCTGGGAGCACTTCAATGACCTGTGTACATCCGCATCTTCACTAAAAGGCTCAAGAAATTTATACTGGAACCAGGATACGAAGCTCGCAGCAGAGATGAAACCAGAGCTCCCCTAAGTGAATGGCAGCCATCCTCCATGACGGCAAGGTCCTGAGCTCCTTCTACAATGAGAACAGCTGAGTCCCCTTCAGAAGAACTAGCCTCGACAGAGCTTCTCCTGGGAAACAGACAGCCCCATCTTCTGCTCCCGCTCTCCTTTGTGTTGTGTCAGCAACAATCCTCAGGTGTACTCTCTATGCCCAGAACCGCACCGACTCAGTCCAGCTGGGCGCTCCTGCTCAAATTTACCACAGTAAGTCCACCACAGTTATTAATCTCTTTAGTTGCCCTTACAGCATCTATATTTTTCTTCTTTCATGTCCACAAGGATACCCTTGATAGAATATTAATGTGTAATTTTCTAATGCATTTCTTTTATCAGCTATGAATTTCCTTGTTTAGTCAATAAGCATTTTTCATAGAAACACTGTTTATGAAGACATAGGTTACCTGGCTTCAAGTTCCTCACAGTGAGTACGAGAATTAGACTTTGACGCAAATAACTACACCTCAATCAGAAAGCGTACAGGATAAAGGCAGTGTAGTTTCAGACCACAGGGAGAGATGCATGAGTCCAGCAACCTTAAGAAAGAGGAATTGGTCTGCTGAGACACACTGTGTGTCAAGGTGTGTTATAGTATCGCGAGTGGACATGGAGGCTGCTCTTGAGGCCCTCTGAGTTAGGACACTCCGGGGCTCCGAGAAGCCAAAGGGAGTCGGTGAATCTGCCAATCAAAGATCCCAAGTGTCAAGCAATCTCCCAAATGCAACGGTTCACTGAGCATTTACCACATTCACAACAAGACAGGGGGGATCTCACCCACCACCACCGTATAAGCTGGAAGCTGGAGCTGACACCAGTGGTGCAGGATCTTTCTTCCACCTAGCCAACACTCAGTGAGAATACGGCGGGGGAGGGGGACGGCACTGGAACTCATTGCGATCCAGAGACTGAACACTAGACTTCCCAGTCACCTGAATCTAGAGACAGAGCACTGGAACTCATGGACTGGAGACCAGTACAGCCGGGGAGCCAGGCGGGACATTTTGGACAGGCAGATTGATGATCACAGACCGTTGCAGAGCACAAGTAAGTGAGCGGCAGGTCTGTGAAGAGCAGCACCTGGGGCAGAGTCCACAAGCACGCGGTGGGAAGACTGAGCGAAGAGCAGCTGGAGGCTTCCTTTTCTTTGCCCTGAGGAGTTTAATACAAACAACATGTGCTAATCTTATAACGGTGTACAAATAACATATGCTGATCCTATGGCGGTAAAAATATATTTTTTAGAAAACATATTTTTATAAGTTTCGTGAAAGGGTCCACAAGATAAGTTTTTGGAATACAGGCCATATGTTTATCACACTACACGGTTACCACACAAGTATCATACAGGTGCACTGGTCGTATGATTATCACAACGTAGTTTAGACTCAGAAAGTGAGTTTACAATCAGACAGAAGCATAAGGTGGGTTCTGTCCTGCTCACATCATTGAAAGTAATTTTTTAACATGTTTGTTAAAGAAAAAAACAAAACATCTCAGATAAAAGTTAAGCATAAATAAATGACAAGAAAATAAATACTACTATACAATTAATATTTTGAAGACAAAAATAGCCACATATAATCTGTCTTTTCCAAAAATACTTAAAAACTGTTGATTATCAGTTGAAATAATAAAATATTACTTCTGAAAGTTCTAAGATATCTAGCTTTCTAAGTCCCTTCCAGATATCACATATTCTACGAATAATCATTTTCTCCTTCAATATCCAACTCCTTTTCAATTCGTCAGTCATTTCCACCTTTTTGGTCAGGATAATAGTCTAAGAAACCATTCCCCCTTGCCTCCTGTACTCTCTGTGAGTTGCAACTGTCAGTGAGCTAAGGCAAAAATATGCCAGCCTGTCCATTTTATAATTGGATACACCTTCAAACAGAACCATTGAAAAGCACTATCTGCCTCTGGGCAAACATAGTTTCCCTGTCCTTTCAGAAAAATATGTCTCGACATTCAAGAGCCATCTGTCCTATATTGTAAGCTATGATTTAGTAGTCTAAATTCAGTTCAGTGGCACTATTTAAAAAGTCACAAAAATGCCAAGACAACCATCAAATTAATAACACTAACAATTACTACTAATTTTTGATAACCACTAATCTTAAGCAGTTATAGTACTTAAAAGAGGAAAAAACTTAAGAATCTTTTTAAAATAACTGTTTATATTTTATCCTTTGTATAAAAACAGTGCTTAATACAGTTCTCTCCCCCCATGGATCATACAACTGAAAGTGATAACGTCAGTACTCAAACATGTTTATCATTCTGCAAAACAATAAAAAACTATAGAATTATAATGTAAATGTCCATTATATGTCTTACCAACATCTATTTATTTGGGGATAAACATTACACTAGAAGAATAAAATTTAATGTCTTTTTAAAAATCACTGACCATGATGTCTTTTCATTCGAGTAATGACTAGACTATTATAGGATGTTGCCATTGGAGCACAGGTTTTAGAAACTGGAAGACCTGAGTTCAGTCCTGGCTTGTCTTCTCTGTACTCCATAATTCTCAACAGTAGCTGTAGCAAATCTAGAGCTGATGTAATTAAGACTGAGAAAATAATAGCAGTCAAATATTTACTTAAATATATAATGCATAATAACAAACATATCATGTTTATTGTTTATTCATTCATTCATTTGCTGATTAGCTGTTCACTGACAGTGTGTCAAGTGTCAAGCACTACTCTGGCTCTGCTGCTGGGGCAGGTAACAAAGCAGACATCCTCTCTGCCCTCACAAGGTTAATTGGTAACATAAAAGGGAAAAATGAAATAAATGAATATTTAGTAAGTAGAGGATATAATAAAAGTGTCTGCCTGGAAAGGCTTCCCAGAGTACAAGCCATTTAATCTGAAATGGAAATATAAGTAGGATTTAGGGAAAACATAGCCTAAAGGAGATAATCAAACTCCAAAGCCCATCTTCTTTGCATAATTCTTTCGTCCCTAAATATTATCATCAAGGAAGGAAGAAAATAGATATCCCATTACATTTCTCCAAATCAACTGAGGTACTTTAAATTTCCCTCAGGTATTTCAAGGTTACCTATAAAACTCTTACCACCTATGTATAATTTTAATCCATGACCTTCAGAAGGTGGTTTTGTTCTTTCTGATTCATTGCAGTAAGGGTGAGGCATGAATCGCTCAGAAATGATGTCATCTAATTCAACAGAATAAAGTGCCCTGCCACCAGAAAGAACTACAGGATTTATGAAAAGAAAGAACAATCAGAATAGATGAAGGGATGCAACCTGAGAACCTCATGTTAAGGGAAATAAGTCAGACACTTAAATATCACATGGTTCTTCTTACATGACAATATATATGTATATATTATATTAGATATATTATATAACATGTTTTATATTTGACATATTATATATACTGTTTATATACATTTGTCTCATTTATACTACTCTACTAGTTTATCTTAGTTCTTTGAAAAGAAAGTTTTGTGTTATTATCTATTTGTTTATTCTTTGTAAGAATCTTTCTGGTCTATATCTTGTACTCTGAAGATAACAATACACCATGTTTTGATTATTGTTATTTACTTATGAAATTTTGTTTTAGTTTTTCAGAAAATAAAATTAAATTTAAGAAAAGAATGACAGCCTTACAGAAGTGATGAGTAGAGGTCTTACCTTGTAGTGGTTTGCACAGGAGACTTGGGTCTCCATTGAACAGCAAGTCTTAAGAGCACCAGTAAAGTACAGTGGTGCCTCGGTTCACAAATGCTTTGGTTTGCAAATAATTTGGTTTGCAAACAGAAGCATTTGGTAAAATTTTGTTTTTGTTTGAGAGCTCTCCATCGGGTGACAAACACTATCACAACTATCTTTCCCGCATGAACACGAACATGGCCATCTTTTCCAGGCCATGGAATTAATTAAGTTGGTGAACAGAGGTACCACTGTATATTGAGAAGGGAACAAAGAGCCTCCCCCAGACTGTTCATTGGCATAGCCACTGTGCATTATACAAATGTTATCTATGGCAAGTAATGTAACCACTCTGACCCTTAGTAAGTTCATAGGACTGCTATAAAGATTCGATATTATAATATGAAACAATTTCAAATGCATACAACCACTGACACATATGCATATATGACTATAATAAATAAAGAAGCATTAGGAAGGGAAACCTTTGTAAGTGTATGTATGCCACATAGCAGGAGCTCTCTAATATGTTGTTGAATGAATGAACAACGAACCTGTCAATGAAATATACCTGTCAATGAAATCAACTCTGCATTTCAAGGTGGAGCGTGGAAGTCACTTAGGTGTAAAGAATAGAATTATTTTTCCGCTCTCTGGTAAAGAAATTCAGGCTGTGAAATATTGTATTAAGGACTTCCTAATAGTAGTGCCGCAATAATACCTCAGGCCATTTCTTCAAATACTTCTAACATTCTAGCTGAATAAATGGACCATCAATCTCCAGGGCAGAGAAAAGTTACCAATAACCCTGAAAACATTCTGAGGGAACTTTGATTACAGTATGGAGACTGAAGTTCCAGGAGAAGTTCAGTTTCAAGATAGACTCTACTTAAGAAGGAGAATGGTCCTAGGTCTATCTAAAGATAAAGGTAATATTTTATTATTTCAACTGATAATCAACAATTTTTAAATATTTTGGAAAAAATAGGTTATATATGGCTATTTTTGCTTTCAAAATATTAATTGTAGGGGCTAGGGGATTTAGCTCAAGCGGTAGAGTGCTTGCCTAGTAAGCACAAGGCCCTGAGTTTGATCCCCAGCACCAAAAATCAAAACAAAATCAAAATATTAATTGTAGAGTAGAATTTACTTTCTTTTAATTTGTTTATGCTTAACTTTTATAAGAGAATTACTTTTGTTTTTTCTTTAACAAAGGTGTTTAAAAAAATTATTGTAGCCCAAGTCTTTGACAAGACTTTCACATTATGGATAAGAGCTCTGACTCATCTTTAATGAGCTTGACCTCTGGAGAAGTACCTACTAAAGGAAAACATCCTACATCCAGCCAGTGGTTCTCATCTCCATTTGGACATTAAAATTAGATTAAGTGGTTAAAAAACCCTTAATACCAGGCCCCACTTTGAACTAACCCACTAAGAATCCAAGCATGTCGGGTCTAACCTTTGACATCTTTAAAATTAGTGATTCCAATGAGCAGCTTAGGTTGAGTAGGATTATAGCAAAAATCACAATTATAAACTAATGAGAAAAAATCCTCCAATTCTCACTAGATCCCTTTCTCCTTTGCCTACTTTCATTGGATCACAGTTAGCTCTCCAAAGGGGATGACACATCATTTTCTACTTCAAGCAAATGGTGAAAACTAAGCAGGACTGATTTCATCCAGTCTTTCTTCAGTCTGCCAAATCAGTCAATTGGTAATACTCATGAGCATCTTTGAACAAATGGTATTGCTTCCTCTGAGTCAGTTCCACATGGGTGGAATGTGTCATGGCCATTTTTATTTAGGATTCAGGAGTACATATGAAATAGTTGAACTTCTGAACTTACCATTTCAGCCAAATTTTAGTTCTAGTAATTATTCTACTTACCTCATCTCTCCAGGACATTTCAGGGCTACTGTTTCTTTCTTTTAAAATTGTATTCAAAACTTCCTATTCTCAGCTGTGCATATTGAGAGCCCTATACGTTTCATTCAGATACAAACAGAATGTTTCCATCTGCAAAAAGTTCTATCGAAAACAATTGCTCAATAGCTTCTTTACCTTAAATCTCATTTAAATGGCTTAAGTCCAGTTTTGATTTTTTCTTCTTATCTGTTACTACACAAAGTAAGTGGATATAAAGAAGAAATAAGAGAGACTCAAGATTCAAATGCCATGCCATACATGCCTACCCAAAGTTAGTGCCAACACAAACCTAGGAGTCTTCAGTGTGCATAAAGCTTCTACAAAACCTTAGCTTTTGTATATAATGATGCTAGCAGACCCTTGCTCATCTGTGATCTGAGAAATTCATAAAAGGTAAGGTCATTATGAAAATGATTTGCACCTGTTTCCCAATGACTTCAGTAAGTTTAGATGCACTCTATCCCCAGCATGTAATTGTTCTTTCTTCTGTACAGTTTTTTTTTAATTGAATACTTTTCTCATAGATTGGCTATCTGTGTATGTATGGGTTTAGTTCTTGACTCTCTATTCTGCACTATTGATCTGCATGTCTACCTTAATCTCAATACCACATAGATTGGATTATGATAGTATATAATGCACTTTGAAATCAGGAATTGTGATCCTTCTAGCTTTGTTCCTTCTCCTCAAGATTTTTTTTCACTATTTGGGGTACTTTGTGGATTCCCTATGAATTTTAGAACAGGTTTTTCTAGTTCCACACAATAAAATCATTGGAGTTTTGGTAGAGATTGCATTGAATCTGTTACATCACTTTCAGTAACAAGCTCATTGCCGGGAGTGGTGGCATATGCCTGTAATCCCAGTACTTGGGAGGCTGAGGCAAGTGGATGGCTGTGAGTTTGAGGCCACTCTGGGCCACATAGTAAGTTCTAGGTCAGCCTGAACTACATAGTGAAACCCTACCTTAAAAAAGAAAGCCAGTAACAAGGTAATGTTAACAATATTAAGCTTTTCAACCCATGAAAATAGATTTCTTCATATTTGTATATTCTTTAATTACTTTCATCAAGGTTTTGTAGTGTTTTGTATAAAACTTTTTCGCCTCCTTAGTTAAGTTTATTCTAAGTATTTTATCTTTGGGGTGCTACTATAAATAGAATTGTTTTCCCAATTTCCTTTACAGATGGTTTGTTGTTAATGCACAGATACAACAGATTTTTGTATGTTGAGTTTGTATCCCGCAATATTACCAAAGTCATTTCTTAATTCTAATATTTTGGTGGAATTTTTAGGGTTTTCTATGTACAAGATAATGTCATTTGTAAGCAGGGACAATTTTACCTGTTCTTTTCTGACTTGAATGCCTTTTCTTTCTCTTTTTCCCTAACTACTCTGGCCAAAACTTACAGTAAAATGTTCAATAGAAGTGTCAAGATTGAATATCCTTGACTTCTTCCTAATCTTAGAAGAAAATATTAAAAAATTCTTCACTGTCAATTATGATGATAGCTATGAGAACATCATATATGGCCTCTTTTGTATTGAGGCTATTTCTTTCTCCTAATTTGTTGCAAATTTATAACATGAAATGGTGCTGAATTTTAGCAACACTTACTGCATCTCCTGAGATAATCATGTGATTTTTAGCCTTCATTCTCTTAATGTATGGAGTATTGGTTTAACTGACTTTCATTTGTTGAGCCATGCTAGCTCCTTGGGATTAAATTACACTCAATCTTTGTGTTGGTCAGCTTTTTGTCACTGTGACCAAAAACTTGAGGAAAAGAACTTACAGGAGAAAAGATTTATTTTGACTCATGGTTTCATAACTTTCAGTCCACAATCATTTGGTTCTGTTGTTTCTGGGCCTGGCA
>PVJO010006171.1:0-91550 GCA_004026905.1 Hystrix cristata
TTTTTTGGTTTTTTGAGACAGAGTCTCTCTATATAGTTCAGGGTGGCCTTGAACTCACTGTGTAGCTCAGGTGGGCCTTGTACTCTGACACTCACGGCAGCCCTCCTGCCTCAGCCTCATGAGTGCTGGGATTATAGGCCTTTGCCACCACACCTGGCTTTAATCATATTTTATAATACTTTTCAGGAATCTGCAAGAAGGCTGAATGGAAAAATGGTTTCATCACTGAGTCAGTCTTATCTATCAGTCTGCAACAGAAAGTACAGGAAAGTGAACCTCTGAAATATGAATTACTTGTGCTTATTCATTTTTACTTTTCTGCTTTAATTTTAAAGATTCGTTATTTTCTGCTGTGAAAAATTTCTCAGAGGCTGCTTCAGATTTCCATAGAAGACTTATGCAACTTGATCTTAATAAGTAAGTTTCACATACCTTCTATGTTGAGAAGCGATCTGGTTGTAAGAATGAACTGTTCTCCCTCAGGTGAACATTCAGCTGTACATTGTTGCTGTTCACTCGTGGTGTGCAAACCAGCAGCACTGGCATGACCTTAGAGGTTGTTAGAAAGGCAGACATCAGCCCCACCCTAGACAAGGTGAATTAGGATTCTGCTTTGTATTAAGACCTGTGCGTGATTTATACTGACAATAACCTTTGAGGGGTCTGTTCTGAAAACAAGACAGAGGCCCGGCCAGATCAGGTGGTGCGTGTCTGTAATCCCAGCACTCTGGGAGGCTGAGGCAGGAGGATGAGTTCATCCTGCCTGGGCAACTTGGTGACTGAAATCCTATCTCAGAATTCAAACACACACACGCATGCACGCACGCACGCACGCACACACACCCCAAAGTCATATTTTTAGAAGTTTGCATGGTGAAAATTATGACCATAGCTGGTAATTCATAGTAGCATGTACATTTATAATATAATAGTTATTATCTTATCGTGCATTGGTTTAGAGTTTTTCTTTTTTTTTTTTTTTTGAGACAGGGTCTCACTATGTAGCCTAGGCTGGCCTCAAACTCATGGGGATCCTCCTGTCTCAGCTTCCCGAATCCTGGGATTGTAGGTGTGCGCCAATATGCCTGGCAGTTTAGAATTTTTCATTGATACTCTTTTGCATTTATATAACCTTCTTGCCACTTTTAAGTTCAAAATACTTTAAAAGGTGTATTCAAAGTAAAGTGTATAATCATAAACTGTTCTACAGTATAGTTCATGGTGGCATTTCCTTTTTCAGACTTACTCAGAAAGCTATGTCAGTAGTTTTGAGGAGCCTTTCTTTTCCCTTGGATTGTAGGAGTGCCTACGGTACTTGTTTTGTTCCCAAGAAAAGAAAATACGAGGTTTCCCAGCGTGATGATGATCCCCGTCCACAGTGTGCAGCTGTCCTCTGCCCTTTTTATAGACTCCTGAAATCTTCACCCACTCTTTGCTCTTCAGCCTTTATTCTCCCTCTGTCTTCCACAGTAGCACAGAGTGACTTACCAGGTACAGTGTGATAGTTCACTGTCCACCTTTGCAAGAGACCTGGCTATACTATAGAGAAGTAAAGATTGTCTTTCAGTTCTTTTTGGTTAGTCTGTGGCCTTGAAACATCATTTTCCAAATACGATTCTGTCTTATAAATGCCAGACAGATAGATGACCCTGCTGCTTTATGTAGCTTACCACTAAAGCAAACTGTGTTCATATGCATTTTGTTAGAAATCTGTTGATTTTATTTTCCCATGCTTTATCTTTAATACTATATTAAAAATGGGTCCATGGTAAAGTTTTAATTATATCTTTCTTGTTCTCAAAGTCCTCTTGCAGTGAGAATTATGAATGACCAGTTGATGCTCCTGGAAAGAGCGTTCATAGATCCCCTGGGTTTACCAGGAAGGCGGTTCTATAGGTAAGGAAACAGTAGGGAAGCTTTTCGGTGGCACCTCAGTGTGACCAAAAAAACCATACCCAAATTCAGCTTTAAACTGATTCCATCAGATGAGTGGATGGTGAATGTGTATACTGAAGGGAATGTGGGTAATTTAATGCATCCAATAATAGTATAATATGTATTATCAGAAAAATAGATTGCATATTGTTTTGCTGTATTTATAAATGATAAGTGATATTCAAAAAAAACTCTTTATAGCAAAATAGATACACCACATAATTTTAAAAGAGATTTCAGAATTCATCGAGTTCTACCATCTATGTGAATCCTTGCTACAGGCTGTCAGATAAATAGTTGTATCCAGTCTGTTTCAACACTCCCAGTGATGGAAAGCTTATTTCTTCATGAGAAGCCCTTTCTATTTTAGGGTGAAGCACTAATTCTGAAATCCATTGCTCTGTAATGTTCTCCCTTAGACCGTATTTTATTCTCCAAAGTCAAATAGAATAAGTCTAGCTGTTTCATTTTAGGTTTTTAAGATGATTATGATGTTCTTCTAAAGAAATAAGCCATTTATTTGTCTCTGTCGTGTTTGTTTCTCTTGTCTGCATGCCTACAGATTGTTTATATTTTTTAAGGTCATTTTTAAACTGGTTCCTTGGCGGAAATTAGAAAGGTACTAGCATTTAAAGTCAGAAAATCTGTGTTCAAGTTTACTTACAGATGTGGGATTTAGAGTGAGTGACTCCGGGGGTTTTCTCACCTGACATTAGATGATGAAAATTGCTACTTACAAAGTAGTTTACAGAGTTAACTACTTTGTCAAATACCACATAAAAAATATTCTATCTTTTACCTCTCTAAATCTTAGAGATTAGTATTAACATTTAAATAATTACAAACAGAAGCTTTTAGAACATAACTCTGCTACATAGTAAGTGTGGCCTGAGAAAATTACTTCTTAGCCTGATACCTCAGCTGCAAGTGGAGATTATACATTGCTTTCACCCACAGGATTGAAGACTTAAGGCTCATAGAAGACTTAGCTCAAAGAGGGATGTACTCAGTAAATAGCAGCAGTTTTTATTAATAAAAGCATAAATGTTTTTTATTCATTGGTACCAATATCATAGGAACCATCATAAAGTCTTTATATAAATGAAATAAAAAGTTGAAAGCAGTATCTCCAATTTAATTCTCTTATTAATTACTATATTTTTAAAATGTATATTACTTATAATCAAAACAGCCAAAAAAAGCCATAAAGTTCAGATTCTGTAGAATCATGTAGAATAAAAAAGAGATAACACTTCTTGATATTCTCTAATTTTCCTCACACTCAATGGCTTATTTTCTTTTCAGAGAACATCAGTATTACAACTTAGTGTAATTTTAGTGCATTTCTATCTGTATATATAAAATTTGTATGTTTATATGTTAATACATTTATACATCCTCATGTAAATATATTTGTATCTACTTATTTACATGCAAAGTTCCTTATATATTTTCTGTATGCAAATATATGCATTTATGCATACATGTACAGACATTTTAAAATATAGAAACGTTTATGTTTAAATAAATGGAAATTTTATTCTTTTAAAGGCAAAAGATTTATATGATCTGAAGAGAAACTAGAGTAGAAATTTTGTTCTTTTAATCTCCTCAGAGATGTTTATATGTCGGTATATGTAGTTTTAGTTCTTTTTTCAGCTCCATTTTTATTTTGAGGCTGAGTTTCACTACGTTGATCAGGCTGGCCTTGAAGTAGTTAGGATAATAGGCATGTGCTGCCAAGCTTGGCTGGGTCTTCTTTTTCATCTGCTTCCTGCCACTCAATTCTGCGGCTTACATTTACAATTTTACTACTAATTGAGAATATAATCAGGTGATTCTTTTTTCCCAGTTATTTGCTGTTATGAAATGTTCTTCCATAACATATTCTTGTATCCTATTTGAAGACTGTTAGTATCTCCATAAGCAGGACCTGGTGTTTCAGAGTCACAGGGCCAACACATTGTTAAACTTGATCAGGCTAGGTCAAACTGTCTTACGAAAAGACTACATCAGATTTTCAAAAATACATTTTCAAGTATTAGCCAAACATTAAGACTGTTTTTATTTATATATCTATTTTTTTGGGATCAAACTCAGGGCCTTGCACTTGCTAGGCAAGCTCTCTACCAGTTGAGCTAAATCCCCCACCCCAACATTAAGAGTATTTTAAAGCAGTTCATGTTATTTTCAGTGTAGTACAATAATATAGAAATAATTTTCCATGATTATAAAGATTACTTTATGAAATGAATATATTATACCACACTTTCTTCAATAACTTCTATGAGAAATATAGCTATGACACAAATTTTGGCTATCCAGAATTTTTCATTTGTTTTCATTAACATTTTTATCTTTTAGGCACATCATCTTTGCTCCAAGTAGCCACAACAAATATGCTGGAGAGTCATTTCCTGGGATTTACGATGCTATGTTTGATATTGAAAATAAAGCAGATCCTCATTTGGCCTGGACAGAAGTAAAGAAACATATTTCTATTGCAGCTTTTACAATTCAAGCAGCAGCAGGAACGTTAAAGGAAGTGTTATAGGAAGGTCACAGTCATGTGGCTATTAAAGGTGTTGGCTGAAGGTCTGACAATGGAATTTGCCATTCTTTTTGAAGACTCCTACAGCCAGAGGGTTCTTAAAATCTTGATTTTCATGTCATGTTTTAAGATTTCCACCTTTTTCATCTGCAGAATTTTTCCTCTTGCATGCATGCTCAGAGAAACTGAAAATGGAAACAACCCAAATGTCCAGTGACAGATAAGTTAATAAATTGTGCTATATCCAATGAACTACAAGTCAGCAATAAAAATAAAAGAACTGTCAATACATGCAGTATTACTGGCAGACAGTGTTGAGTTAAGCTAGACAGAAAAGAGTATATAAGGTTAAAAGTTATATGAAGATGTGTCAAAACTGTGGTGTGGTCAGGTGGGGAGGGTGGATGGAAAGACACCTGAAGCTTTCTCAGATAAATTGGGAGTGTTCTGGATCTTGAGCTGAGTGTTAGTTACACAGCTGTATAAATTTGCCAAACTTTAAAAAAGTGTACATTTTACTGTATGAAAAGTATGTCCCAATACAGTTGATTTTTAAATCCTATAAAAAATAAACGCCTGTGTAGGAAAACCAGAAGAGTGTATCTTCTCTTGTAAAATTGCTGTGGAATACAAATGATCAGAAAAGAGTTGGTAATAACTTCAATTTTACTGAATAAACATCTAAGTCAGCTTGGTGAGGAAATCTGCTAAAAATCTCTATATATAAACACCTATAAAAAGTTATATCAGCACCTGCAAGCTTTTATGTAGAGCCTCAGAATTATAGAAAAACATGATTAAACCTTAATAAACTTGATTGTTCAATTAGTAAAAGGAGCTGAGAATCAAAAATTAAAAGAGCTCTTATAGGAAGGCACACTAACTAAAGTAAAAAATGACAGTGCACTGTTTGTAACTTACTGTTCCTTTCATTGCTATTTTGTTTTTGTCCTCTTTAATCAATAGCTGGTCATTAGTGACAGAGCCCATGCTTATGTGTAATGCACTGTATTCAGTCCGTGACCCTGGTATAGGTATGTGTCATACCATGTTCAACACACAGAGCATGTGTTTGAACTTTTTTTTTCCAAAGCTTTCCCCTAAGCATTTGATGTCAGTTGAATTAGGTGTTAAAACTCCCTTTTCATTTTATTTTTTGCTCCAACTGCTGAGATTTTTTTTCTTTCAAGGCTACATAGGAAATAAGTCCTGTATTTTGCTCATCATAGTGTAGTACCTGTTTGGTTACTAATTTTTAAAATCAAATTTAAACAATCGAAAAATTCCTTTTATAATGCAATAATTTAGTCATCTAAAAAAATCTACATATGTTTAATACATTTGGAAGTCTTCTAATAGAAAAGGAATCTAGTAAGCAATAAGTATGTGAGTGTAATGTGTGTATAAACTTTAACTTAGACATCCTAAAATTTTGTTTTATACAGAAAATTGAACAGAATTAATGTGGCACAAGGGTGTTCACTACATTTTTTGTTTTTTGTTGTTTTTTTTTTAACCGTAATGAAAAGTAATGAATGAAATATCAGTAGACAGCTGACTCATAAAAGTGTGACAGTAGACTTCTGGGAAGATGGCAGAGTAATGAGAAGCAGAGAAAAAGCCTCTCCAAGATTTGTCGTCCAGACACTGGAATATAGCAATTTAGGGAAGAGAAGTAGGAGGGAAGTGTGTTCCCAGAACCCAGCAGGGACCTGAAGTGAGAGTTGAAGCCCATGGGGAAAGCAAAAGGAGAGACCAGCTCAGAGGAAGGTGATGGCGATGGCGCTTTCTCCCCGAGCCCCGGCTCACAGCCCTGGCTCGCACCCCCAGCTCTCGGCATGGGTAATGCAGCTTGAGCCTGTAGATGCATGGTGACTACTAGCGACCCCAGAGGCCTCCATGGAAAGACACACAAACGGAGCAGAGTAGTGGACATGGCAGACTGCAGTGGCTGGTGAGTTACCTAAGTCATCTGATTTCAGACGTCCCCCAGGACAGGGAGGTGATCCGGCAATCACCATCTTGGAAAGGAGCCGAACTCAGAACTAAGAAAAGTTGCCAGCGGCTTTTGGTGGTGGGGCAAGGCAGAACAAGGCAGAGCAGAGTTCAAACTCGAGTCGGCAGGAGGGCAAGGAGCTAAATTCACACTGGCAGGGAACTGAGTCCAAGCCGGTGGGAGACGCAGTGTGTCTCCAGGTGAACAAATTGCGTTCCAGTCCCACAGCCAGAGACCAGGCTGAACTTTAGTGCAATTGTCAAAGCCTTGCTATTGAACTCAGTTGGGAACACTCACTACCCTGCCATAAATCTACTGCTGGGATTAAAAAACAAGGACCTGGGCCTGTCTTCTCTGTCTACCAGTGACAGCAGAGACACGCCTGGAAGCAGACGTTTCTTTTTTTTTTTTTTTTTTTTCCCCTGTCGTAGCTTTTTCTCTTGCTTTTCTTTTTTTTTTCTTTTTTCTTTTTTTCTCTCTCCACTCTTCTTTTTCTTGTTTTTAGAGGAAAGTGAATTTCTAGTCTTTTGTTGTTATTTTAATATATGTGCTGCTGAAGCAAGTACATCTTTTTGTTACTGTTTTGTTCTGTCCTTGTTTTTATTTCTTCCTTCTCTCCTTCCCTCCTGTTTTCTTTACTAGTTCCTCAAAGTTTGCATAATTTCCCCCCCTATCCTTCAACCTTGCTTCTCACCTCTTTCTCTTCTATTTCTGTATTCTTTCCTCCTAATTTCTTTTGAATTTTCTCCCTGAGGGTAAAATCACCATATTGGGTGCATATTTACTATTTACAAGTTTCTGGTTTATTTTGGATATTGTTATATAACCACAAATCATATTGTTAAAGGTGGCAGATCAATAGTTACCACAGTTTGTCATTTTCTAGACTGTGTTTGATGCTATTATTGTTGCTGATTGTACTACTTTAGCCAAGGTGACAGAATTGTTCTAATCAGTTCTTCCTTGTATTCCAAGATTGGCAGAGGGTCATAAATAACACTATAGGCCATGGTCAAAGAACCAGGGGCTGGCCAAATAGCAACTTCTCAGCCCCAATAAATTGAAGAGGTAAGATCTTGCAACAGACTCAAAACACAAAAACCAGCTACACCTGGAAGACAATTCTGAGGAAGTAATCATTCCAAAGGGTTCTCAATACTAACAAAAAAGCTACCTGCCATAGGTAATTCATAAGCTTTAACTCAGAAACTAAAGAGGAAAAAATAGAAAATGAGAAGACACACAAATGAGATGCAGCCCTAAAACTTTGAGCTCATCAATAGCAAACCCAGTGGGTCATGAGGTGGGAAAATCTGAAAGCTTCTCATCCAGACTCTTGGAAGTAGTAACAGTGGAAGTGACAAAGCAGAAGGAGGAGGCTTTAGAAAACATCAAAACAGAAATCGTTTCCAGAATGAAAGACATGATTAGTGACCCTAGAGCAGATATAGGTGAAAAAATAGAGAAACTTAGGAAAATGATGGAAACCATAAATACCCAATACAGGAAAGAAATGGAATCCATGAATCAGATTCAAACAGATGTCCAGGAGATTAAAAATTCCACTGAAAGTGTAGGCAGTAGTATGAAACAATGTGAAAACAGAATTTCAGATACAGAAGACAAGATTGTTATTAATGATCGAGAAAAGAAAGAGTTCTTCAGAATGGTAAGGGACCATGAAAAATCAATCTAACAGCTGCTAGGTGACACGAAGAATAACAAGATTGTTTGGAATCATTGAAAAAGGAGATAATATAAATGACTAGAAGTATGGTAGTAATCAGAAAAATAATGTATTATACATTTTTCATTTTTATAGTAACTTGTCCATGACTTTTGTAGAAAAGGTGATAAAATATACAACTATCAAACAAAATGTCTACAGTGCTTACTTTAGAGTGGTGGACTTTAAGATGACTTGAACTCTTCATATTTTTCTGAATTGCTTAAATTTTTATGTCAGGATATATTCCTTTTATAATGGGTTAGATAAAACTGGTTTCATTTTGAACAGAGAAAAAGGATACAAAGTTCTGAAATTCAATACGGTTCACAAATAGCACTCTGTCTATATTTTTGTAATTTATCAGCTCTGCTATCCTGGCAATATAAATGTTCATTTACATATGCATACATAGGCAATCTTAATATATTTCCTACTTATTTCAGAATTTTACATAAATTAATTGGCTCTTGAGCTTTTAAGTAAATAAATCAGGATAAAATAGTAACATTAGAAATAATTAGATAGAATTTAACTTTGTCATTGATTGTAACTGGATTTATTTGCTTTTTTTCTTCCATCTTTTACATTCTTCCATTTCTTCCAATACACAATGTAATTATTCTAGATTTAGACAATCTATATCTTTCACTTAAATGTCACCAACTTTCAGATTGGCCCCCTTCCTTTCCCTCTTCATATCAGTTATACTGACTTTGGCCAGAATGATCTTCCTAAATGGAATCACGCCATGTGCTATTTAAAAACCCTTAGTAGGGACCTCCACTTCCTGGGAGATGTTGTAATAGCCGGCAGACAATCAGTCCAGTTGCAACATCGAGCATTGGATAAAATGCAAGTATTTTTAGAGATATCAAAACAGCTGTGGAAGTACTCACCACTAGATGCACAGTACAAGTCTGAGTCCTTACATAGCTGAGACTACTGATCGTTTTCTTTCCTGGGCACATTCGCATTCCAGGCATGGGCTAAAGTTCAGGCTTTCCAAGGACTAAGGCACTTTACTAGGGGATAATGAGCAGAGAATATGATGTGCAGAGGGCTCTGGAATCCAGTGGATTTCCAAACCCAATGCTAAGACATTTGCTTAGGAGCTGGGCCAAGGCTAGAAAGCTTGGGGGCTCGCAAACAAGAATTGAACATTCCAGTGCATCTCTCAACTCTAGGCCTTTTTGTGTCCTCGTCTTCATGGATACTTATCCGTGATTTGTTTTTCATCAGGATTCTAGTATCTCTCCTTTAAACAATTTATAAAGTCCACCAAATATGCTCCCCAGCAAGTTTATAGGTTTATTTTTAGCATAGTTGCTATTTAATAATCTTTCGTTTTCCTTTTTGAAAGCTTTCCTGGAAGCAGATTGTATGTGTGAATCAATTATCACACATTTAGGACGTGAACAAAGTGTTGAATGAAACAGTTATGCAAAGGGACTGCTACAATGATGAGGCTTATGAACATTTATATCTTTTACACAGATAAAATCTATAAATTTCACTTATCAACTCCAAATGGTTCCATTGTGCTAAAAAATTATTCGGACATTAAATCAAGTAATCTAGCTGGGTGTGGTGGTGTACACTCTAATCTCAGCACTCGGGAGGCAGAGGCAGGAGGATTCCTGGGACCCTTTCTCAAAAAAAAAAATCAACTAATCTCAAGATTTTTCTAGCAAAACACAAAAAATACATGAAAAGTGGATCACCTGTGTGTGCTACAAATCTGAGAAATGTCATAATAAACAAATTCATACGTATTTCTTCATATAAGTTCAGGAATTTTCTTCTTTTGGTACTGGGGATTGAACCCAGGGCCTTTGCACTGAGCTGCATCCCTATCTCTTTTTTGAAAATGTAAAACAGAGCTGTTGAGTTCCTCAGTTACCCAGGCTAGGCTGGAATTTGCTATCCTGTGTCAGCCTCCTGAGTGCTGAGATTAGTGGCATGAATCACCATTCCCAACTAGGAACTCTTCAAAGAAAATGTGTTTTCCTTGTAATGTACTGTGATAGGACATCTTCCTCCACACTTGAGAATACAAAGATGTAGAATAGTGTTGAGACTGTAGTTGATGATCAGGCCAAGGTTATTTGTATGCATAAGTCTTTAGAAGAAACTGCCTACAGGGAACAAATTCATGACCATAGGGCTTTAACTTTTACTTAGTCCTTTAGCTGTAGTAACTGCCCCTGCCTTTTTAAAAACAGATCTCATTATGTAGTTCAGGCTGGCCTCGAACTCTCAGTCATCTTCCTGCTTTAGTTTCCAGAGTGCTGGGATTATGGGCATGAGCCTCCACCCAACTATTGGCTCTTTAGTAGTTAAGAAAATGAACAGCTTGACTGACTAGAACAAAAATTGAAAGCATGTTATCTTTTTATAATTCAGTTATTTGACACTGGGAAAGGAAGGAATGACACAAGCAAATGGCAGTTCCAATTTTTGGTTTTGCAGGTTGATTTAGGTATCTTCAGTGTCATGGTTAAGAGTTTTAAGGATTATGGAGTCAAAATTTTTAATTTTAAAATTCTGAGGCAGGAGGGTAACAAATTTGAGCCTGTCTCAAAAATAAATAAGACTGGGGATGTAGGTTAGTGTGAAGACTCAGTTCAATCTCTAATACTGGGAAAGAAAATCACCACTTACTGTCCATGATCTGAGGCAAGTTAAGTGGCTTTTTTTTTTTTGCCTCTGAATTTGATTAACAGTACGCAGCATAATCCTGAGGATGCTCTGAAGAGTAAATGAAAAGCTATCGTACTTGGCAGTGTGCTTGGCACATTCTAACTGTGGGGAAAAAAAAAAAAAAACCTGTTATAGCTGCAGCTTCAGTTTGTTTTCACTAACATCTCCTAAATTCACGTCTAAAGCACTAATAGAATTTTTGAAGTGTTCTCTAATCAAGTGAATTACAAAGTCCTGTAATTAGCTCCTTTTCCTCAAGATTCTTAGCTACCTGAAAAATAGGACTAGAACTCCATCTTCCTATTCTGATTTCCATTATCCTTCCATTGGTTTTCTTTTTAAAATGTTTCCCTCCTCTGTCTTCTACTCAAATCTTTTCCTGATGATAAGTTTAAGTGGCTTTATTGGGAGCAAAAAATGGATGCGAATGAGTGTCTGAGGGATTAAAAATGGCCTAGGTTGACCTCTAGTATGAAGTAGGAAGTCTAGGATCAGTTTGTTACTGGGATCTGCCTTTCATGTAAATATAGTGTAAGACATTGCTCTTTTATCAAATTAAAATTTATTAGAAACGTTTGCTCGTCTTGCAGAACACTCGCAGAACAAGTTACTTGCAATCCAAGGTCTTACTGTAGTAGGGAAACAAGGTTTTACACAAATTCTAATGATCTCATAAATTAAAAAATTGCAATCAGCCGTTAAGTACCGAACACCTAAAATCTGGAGTTTTCTGACCCAGATAACATCTTCCTAATTTAAGAACATGTCTCTCGGATGTGAAGGTGATCTGGCTGAGACATATGTCACCCCACTGATCGCGGGTTGATAAACTCATCTGGCTGTTTGGGCGGGCGCCCCCTTCCTCGCTCACCGCTCCATGCGCGTCACTCGGGAAGGAGGTCACCACCCGGGACGGGGGACGGCTGTGTCCTCGGTCGAGGGTGTACGAGTAGCTGCGCTCCCGTGCTAAAATTCCAGACACGCTCTCAAGAATATATGTCTCTCCTTTTTCTCATTAGTGGCGAGTCGGGCTAAGAAGCTGGGTGCGGCGCGCTAAGTGGACTGGGCGGGCGCGGTGGCAGTGGCGCGGCTGGGTCACCACACAGCGCGTCCTCCAGGGTTGAGGCCGCTGAGCCACAGCTGCCAAGGTCCCTCCTGGGCGTTTGGGACCATTCTCAAAGGTGCTTCTTTAGGGTCTCTTGAAACATAGCACTTGCCTGCTCAAAAGCTTCCAAAGTAATTTTTTTGACAAATTTTTGCCAACGGGAAGCAAACCTCCACAGCTGGCAACTGGCTGAGCACGCGTCTCCGACCCTGCGTTTCCTGAAGTTGGCGCTACAGGGCCTTTTCCTCTTATTTTTCAGAGGCAAATGTATGTTCTTTGACTGTTTTGACCTGTACTTAACATTTTGACGCGTGACGTTTAGAAAAAGCTGCCTTCTTCAGTAGCCAGGGTTTACAGACTTTTGCACGTACCTTTCTCAGAATGCATGTCAGAACCCAGCTTACCCACGAGCTTCAGAACGGGCTTCTGGTGAGAAAGGGGGTTTTTATTTACCTGAACTACATTTGCATTTACTTTATTTTTCCCAGAAAGATAAAATACCTATCTGGGGGAAGAGATTTTTCTTGTGCTGGGAAATGGAACCCAGGGCCTCTTGTATCAAGCTCTACCCGCCAGCTACATCCCCAGGCCCGTGGTAAATAAACTATTTGGTAGGATGCAATTTGCAGGAGTGATACTTGTAGCTTTTTTTCCTTCAGTCCTGGGTATTGAACTCAGGGCCTTCACCCTGAGCTACAACCTGAGCCCTTGAGACAGGAGGCTCCCTAAATTGCCTAAGGTAGGCTCCGATTTGATCATCCTGTCTCAGCCCTCCAGAGGGCTGGGATTACAGGCACAGGTTACTCCACCTGGCGACACTTGAGTTTTAAATGGTCGGTAAATGCAGCCTCTATAAACATTGTCTTACTAAAGTCCCCATACACACTTAGCAGGGTGGATGTGGCCTATAGTCCCAGCAACTCTAGGATCAGATGCAGGAGGCTGACAAGCCTGGACATAACCACCCCTTCACAAAAGGAGTAAAAAGCTACTATACTATTTGAACCAAGAAAGCAGAAAATATTATCCCTATGTGAAAAAAAAAAAAATCTCCGTTGTTTAAAAATATGTAAATCTAGGAGTTGGGGATACAGCTCACTAGTAGAATGAGCTTGCACAGTGAACTTGAAATGCTGATTTTAATCCCTGGCACACGCACAAAGCCCCCAAACCCTTTATTATATAATAATCACCCCTTGCCTATTCTCAGACTCAAGGGTCTCGGGTAGACGTGTATGGTTTGTGTCCATCCAACCTTCGCATTTTTCTGGTAACTGTTCTTACGGGAATGGGAAACCCATTACAAACGGTGTGGGTAGAATTCGCTCAGTAGTATATATGCCTCAGTAAGTCTCTTAGTGCATTTACTTATTTTTATGTGCATGTACCTCACTAAATCATACTCAAAGGCTGTTTTCTAATCAGATGCCCTCAAAGTAGTTGAGGATGCCATCAACCTTGCATCCTACCTTAGCTAAGTGAAATATTTAAAAGTTCTACT
Organism: Hystrix cristata; assembly: GCA_004026905.1. Taxonomy (NCBI): domain Eukaryota; kingdom Metazoa; phylum Chordata; class Mammalia; order Rodentia; family Hystricidae; genus Hystrix; species Hystrix cristata. The sequence continues at coordinate 13,518 of PVJO010006171.1, forward strand.
TACAGAAGTGCACTGCACCAAGATTAACTCTTAGTTTTATAAATGTTCCATGGTTATATGAAAATTTTAACATAGGGAGATTTATAAGAAAGAATTCTACTTCTTACAACTTTTGTAAAACTAATGTCTCCAAATAAAAGTTAGAAAAATAAAGCTAAACTTTTTAGGTTTTCCCTGTTGAAGTCAGTTACCAAGTGACACGGTACTTTTATTGCTTTGAAATAGTAATTACTTCAAATGCTAAGACAGACAAAGACTATTTCTAGAGAAATGACTCGATAAAGTCAACAAGCATTTTTTTATTAACTCTTGACAAGTTTATAGAATAAAACATTCTAACTGTAATTGTGTCCCTTTATACATAAGTCTAAGGTAAGTATCACTTAAATTCTTATCTGGGCAACACATTCAGAGGTTCATAGGAATAATAAAATTGTCACCAATGAAACTGGTCTATATAGCTGTATCAAAAGAAATAGCACTTTTAACTAATCTGAGGTTAGAATATTTTACTTGCTTTAAATAACAGTTCAACCATAAGAGATTAAGATATGTTCAGGAGAAAGCAGCCTTAAGAAGGAAGCATTAAAAGGGTGTAATAAAAATTACTTTGAAATTAAGTATCCATCTTTTTCTACAAACAATAAAACTCCACGTCTCTAAATGGACCTGGTTCCTACAACAGGAAGAAACTCTTAAAAACTTTAAACACATCTCTTTCAATATTAGAGACTTAGGTACGCTTTACTGCCAAATTTTTTGCCATGTTATTTCAATGTCAACAAAGCATGGTTGCTATTTTTTTGTCTTTATAATTGTGACAGAGCTAAATCTTTAAAATGTAACTAACAGATCTAATAGTTATCTGCCGACAACAGTAGAATGATATATACAAATTATTAACTAAAATAGTCCTTCAGTACATTTGTTTTTGTAAGGATCCAATTACTCAAGAGGTTTTGGAAATAAACCCCTTCTACTTCACTTTTAATAAATATAAGACTACTTCCCAAATTTATTACATTCTGCCAGGGTTCTCAATCTCGTAACAGTCCTTAATGTACAATTTATTCTGGAGCTTTGCACTGATTCCAAAACCTGTTAATAGGTGCAGTTGGCATAAACAATTGAATTGTTACCTACATTTAATAGAAATGAAGTGTACTACAATCAATACTGTGTCACTAAAATTACAAAGCTCTTCATGAAAGCTTTAAAAAAACCTTGGAAAGAATTATTTTAACACGTAATAGTTGTCATAAAGCAAAATTTATGTAGTCACTTTTCCCATACTCCAATCTATTCCCACAAACCTTTACATTTACAATTTTACAGTTTTTCTTCCATCATGGAAACCAGATACGTATTTTTTTTTATAGGTAACTAAAAGTTTAAGAGGACTTAGGCTGTAAATCAGGTATGTCTTAGTCATAACACCACACAAATAATTAGCAGAGACTTTTTTGAGACAAGATCTTGCTGCGCTGTGTAGTTCAGGCTGGCCTTGAACTCAAGGTGATCCTTTTGCCTCAGCCTCTTGAGTGCTAGAATTACAGGCATGAGCCACTACGCCTGGCAGCAAACAGATTTTTAACATTATTGCTTAAAAATGGTGAATTTTAGCCAAATTGATACTTGTTTCTTGTACTTTTAAATCATACCGCTTGACAAGTAGTATAGATATTGGTGTGATTTTTAAATTGTAAAAAAATTCTAATTTGTTATTCAATACATATTCCTTTTTATCTACTCATTATTTGAGAATTAATCTGAGAAAAACTGTCCACATAGGGAAGACAATGCAGATCTTCCTTAAAGTCTTTCAAGTATTGTAGGAACAAAAATCCTTGAAATATCTGATTAAAATTTCACATGTTATACTTTACTAATTATGAGACAAAAGTTGTTTAAAAAGTCCTACATTATTTTTCTGCCTAATACAGTATTGTACTGAGAAATCCCGCAATTATGTTTGAGTTATTTTCCAGCTTCTTCAAGTATGGGACACAGATATGGTTCTAACAGTAAGGAAAAATGAATAATCTTACAGAACTCAAAAGGAAGACAAAAGACAAAACAGTAATCTGACTTTGGCTTTTAGGAACCTAATGTTGACCCTGAAATGCCAGATTCACAAACAAAAACAGCAACAACAAAAGAACAGCAGCAAGCCACAACTTCACCACACATCATTAAGAATTCTAAAATAGGCAACAGCTTTTTTTTCTTCTTCCATTCAATCTGCAATATCTTCTTTTTGTTTTTCCTGTGTTTTGGCTGTAGGCAATTCAAGGCTTGCCCACTGCATAGGTTCAGCTTTTCTCATGGCGATCTCAATCTTCGTAGCAGTCATAGTTACGTAACTTCGCTTTACATCAATCACCTGTAACACATGAATTGAGAGTAAACTTGGGTAGTTTCAAAAGTACTGTATTAGGAAAATACTGATCTTGCTTATGTTAACAATACCCAAACCAAGTCTCTAAGGCTATGTCTACATGCAAATTTAAGTTCTGGTAAGCTATAATATTAACATTATATGTCTATACTTTCCATCAGTATTTACTCAAGCACTGCCTTTTATTCTGCAAAAGATATTTTAAATCAGAAAATCTGATGGTTCATAATACTTACACCCCATAATTTCACGTTTTGATGAAATTCTTTCTCGCCTTCAAATACAATGTGCACATTTAACTAAAAAAGATGCAGAAAGTTGGTTAGATATTTTGGGGTTGGTTGGAGATTAAACCCAGGGCCTTTGACCACTGAGCTACATCCCAGCCAAAAGTTAATAAATTCATACTGAAGGTTTATAAAATCAAGCACTGATTATAAAAATAAGATACTAATATTAATTAGGCTATTTAGGAAGTTTCCAATATTGTGGGATTATTTTTCATTTAAAATAACCATGAACAAAAAAGAAAAATTGAAATTTCATGATGAGAACACCACAGTAACTCTTGTAAGCTACTATGTATCTCCAGAATGCTTTATGAAAACAAAAACATTAGTTTATTTAGAGGTTTCCTTTCTTTTGTTTTTTGTTTTTTTTTTTGGATACAGTCTCACTTTATATAGTTCAGGCTGGCCTTGAACTCACTATGTAGTCCAGGATGGCCTCAAACTTGAGGCAACCTTCCCGCCTCAGACTCCCAAGTGCTGGGATAACAGGTGTGAACCATGAAGCCTGGCACTTAAAAGTTTTTATGAAAGTAATTTAAAATTATATTTTGTCACATGGAAAATACTTTAAGATCTTAAAATCAGCTGAAATAGAAATGGTACTTCACAATACATTAAAATAAAAACAATGTGTGGAAGACAATTTTTATTCAGTTATTTAGTATACTTACTGAAGTACTATTTGCCTCTACTCGACTAAGATCAGGAAGTGAATTTTTAGCATATACTGAAATGGTGACTTCACCTCCAGTCTGATGCCAATCATGCCTACATGGAACAACTTTTTTCCCCTGGAATACAAGAGAAACATTTTAGTCAGTAAGTTATGTTAATTTTGGAAGGTATAATGGTATGTCCAACCGTATATTATTTATTAAAAGGTTACAATTATAGAATGCTTAATGTTGAATAAATCTCTGAACTAATCTGAAAATTTATAGTTTTTTTCTTCTTTTTTGAGATGGCAGTCTCACTATGTAGTCCAGGGTGGCCTCGAACTCACTTTGTAGCTCAGGCTGGCTTTGAACTCCTGCCTCAGCCACCTGCGTGCTGGGATTATAGGTGTGGACCACCACAAGCATTATTTTACAAGTTAAAAGACAGGGTTTATGAAACGTAAAAGGTGTATTGTATTGGGATTATTAGTGCCAAATACAGCTAAAAGATTCACTTATTTAGCATAATGTAAATTAACAGTAATAGCTAATGGATAAAAATTTATTTAGCAATAAACTGCTTTCCTTTCTACAGTTTAATAGGCTTTTAGGGAATTATGTGCACAACTGCATATTCTTTAATAAAGCTGTCCAGGAAGTAGGGATACTTTTTTTTCTTCTTGATAAATTTCTCTTTAATAAAGAGAGAAATTCAAAAGAATTCCACTGAAACAAATCTGCTTTTCTCCTCTTTGGTTACTAGGTGGAGTGTTTTATATCTGTGAATGGTTGAAATTTTAAATGACCAAAAAAGAACCAGAAGTGTAAATGTTTATTAACATCAAATTAACAGAACAGCAATTTTTAAGAAAACAAAAGTCGGAACAGGCTCTGAAGTTAATTGTAATAATAAAAGCAAAGATGCTTCAATTTTGGCAGGCTTGAGTATTTCAAAAAAACCCAAATACCTGCATAACACCTGTAACAGCACACACAATGGCTATTTTGCTCAATAAGCAGTGCTGTGAAAGCTTGATTCAGATTAATTTCATTTTATGAGTATGTCACTTGTTGCTGTGTGAGAAAGAGAACTTTTTTTTTAAATCTAAAGACAGAATAACTCCAAATCTCTTAATATGAATACAACCCAGTATGTTATTCTGTAAAGGTTACTTACAGCATCCTTTTTAGTCCACACATGTTTTCCTGTTGTACAGCCCTCCTGGGCTAAGAATGTATTAAAATCAGAGGTTTTTCTTCTGCAACAGCTCCAATATTTCATCCTTTAAATTATTACAAAAATTTTTTCAGAAGTAAAATCTCACAATTAGATCCAGAAGTATGGTGACAAGTGTGACTTTTTCTTAAAATCACCAAGTGTACAATTTCAGTATCTTAAGTCACTAGACAGTTAAAAATGTATACATATCAGGAATACTAGTAACTAAAATATCAGCATGCTATTTATTACAGTAATTTTGGAGCTCCAGAAGACACTAAAAACATCACAAAATTCCAAGTAGCTTTTTATTGAGAGCTCACACTCCAACGTCCTCATGAAGCTACCGAAATGCAGTACGACCAAAGATTTATAATCCTCACATTGAATTACCCAGTAAAGAACAAACAAAACAAAAACTAGCTTATACAGCCTCTGATGGGCAATCCTAAAGCAGAAGCCCATTATTACTTGAGAAGAATCGAAAGCAGGAAGCTAAAAATTATAGTGAAACTTCAGATTTGTGTTCTGTACATTTGGAAAAAAAGATTTTAACACAGTACTCTGTTTCTATAAACTACAGCATAACATAGACGATAACCTTTTCAGTGAGGATTGTGAAGAGATGTGGATTTTCTCAGATAAGATTGCCTTAAATGCCCTGGGGCAAAATTTTTAAATGTCCTGAACGGGTGGGAGGGGGGTGGCAGGCAGCGGGCATGGTCCTTCAAACAGAGGATGAATTTAGCTCAAAGTGGAAGAATACTACAGTAAAATACAGCATATAACAAAAAAATGTAGGATTTGAATCACGATGGTCAAGAAATAACTGTAACTTTGGTTTCCTTACATGTTTAAAGAAGACAAACCTTATGTTTTTAGGTTATTGTAAAAGATAGGATAAAACAGCAATGTAAGCAAAATGTTCAACATGCACAAAAAATAACATTTAAAACATAAACTAAGTTTCTAACCTCTACCATACAGTATTTTAATTATTCATGCATAAGTTACCCCTCATGGAAAATAGGTACTCCAGAATGATATATGCAGACTTCTTCTAGACTCTGTAGACCCTGATATGTCTAAAAGAGCAAAAAGAGAAACAGTTGCATATCTCAGTTACATGTCGTATGTATTTTAGTACTAGTTACCTCTATAAACTGCAAAATACTCAAGAAATAACAATAGTTACTTAGAACACTGATTAGTAAGTTCATCCAGGCCATCCCATTAAGGAATAAAAATAATTCCCTTTTGGACATGGTTAAATTTTAGGTCCCTGTGAGAAAAGTAAATAGAAAAGTAGGCAATAGGTTATATTAAGATGCTTTCAATCTTTTGGGTGTGAGGTCTCAATCCAACCATATTCACATATTTAAATTTATAGAAACATGTTGAAACCAAGAGATTAGTACTCTTGACAGAAATATAATTACAGCATGATCTATCTGTACAGCAATCTCTTGGGAAATCTAATAAGCAATTCTGGAAGTTCTAGAGTGGTGAATTCTTATCCCTAAAAATGGTAAAATGAGCTGCAGACCTATATATATATCCATGGTTTGTCTGGAAGATCCGGGCCCATTGCTGCTGTAGATGAAGGCTCTACAGATGAATTCACAAAAATTTTATGTTAATAAAACACGGATGCAGCCAGTACTATATTTTCTCTATACTTTTGTATTTATATTAACTAGCTACAAGTACAGAAAATAAAGTTTGGTGTTTATTTTTTGTAAATCCAAGCACTAGGTGCATATATATCCTAGAGATAGATATTCCATGAGCATATAAATCTCAGTATGTTAGATTTTGAGTTTATCACTACTGCTCCTACACCTATTTTTCTTCCCATCTTATTTGATGGTACCATATCCACTCAGTCTCCCAAAGCAAAATCTTGCACTTTTTAGTTTCACCTCTCCCTCAACTTATATGTACTGTATCATGAAATCCTGTCAATTAGGTTTGAAAACATCTATGAGTTTAGTTTGCTAGTCTTACCAACAAGCTAGCAGATCTCAGGCAATTAGCTATACTGTTTTTCTCTATTACTGGTAACTCACTTCTCGTCCTTTAATTTCTGTTTTCTACTTATTACAATTAACTAATTACTATCACTCTCCTGTTTAAAGTCCTTTACTCATGGCCCTAAAGTAAGTAATTAAATATTTGTGGTTTTTTTTGGGTGCTGGGGATCAAATTCAGGGCTTTACACTAGGCAAATGCTCTGCTACTTGAGCTAAATCCCCAGACCCCAGCAAGTATTTCTTTTTTTTTTTTTTCTTTTTTTCCCTGCAAGTATTTCTTAAATAAGATGTTGCACTAGCCATGAAGGCCAAGATGGACAAGTAGCACTTCATTAAAATGAAAGTGCCGATTCATCAAAGTGATTATCACAACACTAAAAAGACATGGTATCCCTGACAAAGAACCTATAGTAAAATACATGAACAATTCCTACAAATTGGTAAGAAAAGGACAAAGTTAGAAAGATAAAAATTTTGGACATTTCATAATAGAACTAGCTAGACATACAACTAGCTAATAAACTCCCAAAAAGGGTATTCGACATCACCACTGGTGAAGTGCAAATTAAAGTCACAATGAGAACACCACATTCAACCAGAATGGCTAAATAAGTGTGAAACAAATGAAACCAACTTCAGTACTATGGGTAGGAATATAAAGTAACACCACCGGTTTGGAAAATGATGTGGAAGTATCTGTTTAAGCAGAAAGTATATAAACAAATATGTACAAGTACCCACAAGTCATACACAAAACATTCACAACAGCATTATTCAAAAACATTTTTTATTGGCACATTTAAGCAATAGCATACCCTAAGCAATGAAAAAACCAAAAATACGGCTATTCACACAAAGATAAATCTAACAAATATGTTAAATAAGATGAACAAAGAATACATGCTCTGTGATTCTGCTTAAATTAAAAAACAAGCAAAACTAATGATTAATGTTGATTGAAACATGTGGTTGCGTCTAGGGGAAGGAAAAATGAACGTAAGAGGCATACGGAGGGCTCTACGAATGCTGGTGTATTTTACTCTTATGAAAATTCCTTACTTTTGAACTTGTATTTGTACATACTTTTACAAATTTCAACGAAAAATTTCTTTAATGGCTTCCCATAATCTAAAATAAGGTCTAACTTCTAAGTAATATTAAAGACTGTTGGCTGGGCATGGTGGCACACACCTGTAATCCCAGCACTTTGGAGGCTGAGGCAAGGAGGATTGCCCTCAGCTACGTACATAGTGAGTTCAAGGACAGCCTGAACTACATAGTGAGACCCTGCCTCAAAAAAAGACTGTTAAGATTTGACAACAATGTATCCTCCTTTTATTTCAATTCCACAACAGCAAACATTAAACCATCCCTATTATTTATTGCCTTTATACTACTGCTATCATCTCCACTGGAGTATCTTTTTTTAATTTTCAAAACTCACTTGATAGCTTCTCTTTAATCTCTCCATTACTCTAAAATCTGCACTGCCTTCTTCACTCTAAGAATTAATCTCTCCTTTCTAACTACATTTTAAGTATGTGAAAACACTTCCATTTCCATCCCCTCGATAAGCAAGGTGATCTTAAACTTTAATGGAAGGGAAAAATAAAAGCTCCCCTATCTCATCTTCACTTTCTTAATAACACCACCAATCACCCAGATGATTGAGCCACAAGTTCCTTTCATACCCAATTTATTAACCAGTCCTGCCAATATTTCCAAATTATACCATTCTTTCTACATGTATTTGCTATGTGCTGACCACTGTCCTAACACCCAATATACAACAAAAATAAACCAAGGCTGGGCATGCTGGTAGACCTTTGTAATCCCAGAACACTGGGGAAGCCGAGCCATGGGGACTCCCAGTTCAAATCCAGCCCCAGCAACTTATTGAGATGCTGTCTCAAAAAAGAGCTGGGGATATATGTCAGTATAGAGGCACCAGATTTAGTTCCTAGTATTTCAAAAATACTAACAGAACAACAAAAACAAGACCCTATTATTGTAAGCCTTACACAGGGAAGACAGTGTTGGATGGTATCAAAATGAGTCACATATGGTTAAAAATATCATGGAGAAAAACAGGAAAGGGAGAGAGAAAATGTTCGCCATGTACGCAAACTTAAAAGTAGGCAATAAAAGGTCTCCCTGAGACATTTATTCCACGTTTAACCATTTAACAGAATTCTATTCTTCAATCACACTGTCTAGGCCTACAACAGCATCTAAGCTGTTCCACTGGCATATATTTACTATTCACCAAAGAAATCAAACTTGTCCTTTAAACAAGTAGTGAAATCCTGCATCATGGTTTATGAAGACCTCCATAATATTCCCTACCTCTTTTCACATTACCTTCACATTCTTGCCCATGCAATAATGGCCTTGCTAGTTCTTAAAAAGCCAAGCTCTAAAGTCTCTATTCATCCTACTCTTTATTACTCCAGATTTACAACTCGACCAGAATTGTGATTTATGTCAACATGTCAAAAAGAACTTCACTGACAATCTTATTTAAATACTTCCTAAGCAGATCCACTCTAGTTCCTTATTCTGCATCATTTGTTTCATCTCTACCTGAGTTCATAGTACTCAATTACCTATCTGTTGTTCTGCCCATAATAGAGTATTAGTTCTACAAAACAATAACTTCTGTTTTACTTGATATTTTTATCTCCAGCCCCTAAAACAATGTCTGGCACATAGTAAGTGCTTAATAAATGTTGATTTAATTACAATTATTTATTCTCATGACTTTATTAGATTTCATGTCCTCCAAGTCTCTCATCCATGTTTGTAGCCTCAGTCCTTGGCATATTCCCCAAATACATTAGGTATCCAACTATGTGTTAAATTGAGAATGATGTGTACTCTGCCTTCCAAATTTAAATTTTACTTTCAAACATCACAAATTTTATAATACATACCTTCGAACACCCTCCATTTTTACATGAGGTCCCAATCTTAATTTCATCACTATCTTCTTCTAAAATACAGAAAAAATATATTTCATTACTGTCTTTGAAACATAGGAAAAAATTAAAATATTAAAATAGAAATGCACTGGCTATTCTGAAAAAGCAACTTTTCTACAGAACAATCCTTTAAAAGTCAACTATTGTAATTAGGTTTTGCTATGTCCCCAAACTGATACATGACACATTTCTAGTCTACAATGCAATGCTTTGCCTAGTGTCTTCACTTTGTAAAAGAAATCAAGAAAGGTTGTTATGTCACATAGTATCAGGTAGAGAGCAGAGAATAGTAAACACATTATGCACAAAAGATTTTCTATTATTAAAGAAATGTAACTTCAAAAAATAAACTATGAAAGAAAAATCTTTTAAAAGATTCTCATTTTCAGTAAAGACAATGAAATGAACAACATATTCACTCTGTAGTATTATCAGCATTTCTAAGAAAGTACTTTACTACAATGTGCTAAATTTCACACCTGTATTCAGTAAATGCTACCTCTTTTGGATGACTGTTTAATTATGTAGAAAAAGTTGTAATAAAATAAAACTAAATATTACCTTTCTTATCTTCTTCATTCCCTGGTGACAGTTTAAGTTTATCAAGTGCTTGTTTTAGGGAGGCAGATATTTTTAATTCCAAATTTGTCATTGGTTCATCTGGGCTGGAGAATTTTGAAACCTTATCACCATTATTATAATAATACACCAAAATATTTATTTGTATTCAAAATTAAAAACCGTAAAATTTTCTTTGTGAGACGTTAAATGTTGGTAATAAAATTATTGCAAGTAAAAAATATTTTACAAATTGTTAAAAAACTATCTACATTCTAAGTTTTAACAAAAAAAGGTTCTTAAAAAACATACAGTGGCACTTCATAATGGTTAAGTTTTGAGTATAGAGTTTGTTTAAGCCTCTGAGATATGGTGATGCATGCCTGTAATCCCAACTACCTGGGAGGCTGGGGGGCAATCATGATTTTGAAGGCAGCCTAGGCAATATAGCAAGACCTTGTCCCCATTCCTTGCAATAAATCTGTTTAAGCCTATTCAATAAAAAGTATTAAGAGTACTAATAATTACAACAATAAAAATAGAAATCCTAAATTACTCTTTCTATAGCCACAATGAAAAAATTGACAAATGTTAACAAAATATGGTACATAAAACCTATATCCTAACAATCTCTAACCACCTAATACTAACCACCAAAGGAATATGAATTTAGACACTTAATTTCTCACACTGACTCTTAAGTATTACTAGACCACCATGTAAACAAAACAGTATTAACTCATGTTGTTATGACAGAATTTTTGTCTAGTATTTTAACTGGCTAGGCTAGCAAAGCGTTTGATACTCTCAAAATTATGAATGGAGACGGAATAATACTCTGAGTAATTTCTTTAGTAATGATCTTCAAAGTACATGAACAAACAAGCATCAAGATTCTCTAAGGTTCTTAGACTGATATTATTCAATACTTTATATATTTACTTAGGTAATATTAATAGAAAAAAGTTGGAAACACCCAAAATTCATAGTATGAATTAAAATTTCAACAGGGATAATCAATGGAGGAATATAAAACCATCTGCTTAAATTCTCTAGTTTGGTTCTAAAACTATTCACGTCTGGTATGAAAACCAGATGTAATAAGGTAAACCAAATACACATGTGAGGAAAAGAAAAATAGTCTATTTGGTCAGAAGGTAATTATGAAGAATCTGTCTATTTCTACTTCAAAATGAGCAAAAGACTCCAACATACAATCTAGTAAGTATATCGAAAATTCAACAGTATAATTAGAGTAACAGCAGTTTTCAGGCATCTCAAAGTGAGGATGAGTGATTTGGCTTTTTTTAACTCACTGATTCAAGACAAAGATGTAATTTCGCCACCTTGGTAGCATATGTACCTATAATAATAAATCTACAACAAAATTTTACTATACACATGCCTTCAACTTAAGGAAGAAGGAAAAATAAAGGCTTATTTAAGAGAAAAAACAAACAGTGGCCTATACAGTAGCTACAATTGCTATTATGCAAAATGATACAATCAAGTAACAGGAACAAATGCTATCATTTAAGTGTGACTAAAGTAAGCAACTGTATACAGTATACCTTGGTCTTTTTATTGCTTCTACTGGTTTTGGTGCTTGAATAATATGTTCCTGAAACCTGGGTTTCAATTCGGATAGTTCTTTCTTCTCAGTAGTCTTGACTTCTGGCTTGACTGGCTCAGGTGGTTTCTCATTATTATGCCTACCTTTTGTACAGCCCTGTGAGTGAAAGGTACTCATTAAGTGTTATTGTTCACCTATCTTATATACCATGATAAAAATATCTTTATTATATTGACCGACTGTAAGAAACCTTAAGACTCAAAACTTGCAACATTTATAACTGAGTTTTTACCTCTGCGTAAAGTATTTTTTTAAGAAAAGCTTTTACAACATATTTATGAGCTGGGCAGGGTGGCACATGCCTGTAATCCCAGCACTTGGGAGGCTGGGCAGGAGGACTGCCATGAGTTCGAGGCCAGCCTGGGCTACATAGTTCAAGGCCAGTCTGAACTACATAGCGAGACTCTTGTCTCAAAAAAAAAAAGACAAAAAAACAAAACAACAATGAATAAAACGTATTTATGTACAAGTCTTTTACTCAAAAAGTTTCATTTTGAGCCCTAGTTCTTCCAACTTTAAAGCTGGATGACCTTGAGGAAGATCATCTTTTTAAATGTTTCCTCAGCTGTAAACTGGAGATAGTAACATTTTTCTTTCTCAGTAGTATATAAAATAATAGTGCAGTTCAATGGTATCTTAGGTTTGATAAAATCTATTGCTCTTAACTGAAAAATGTTTTAAACTATTGTCTACCACTTCTTTCTTCTTGATTTTCATCAAGAACCTAAAATGACAAATAAGTAATTAGTATCTTAATACCTTAATTTGCAAAGCAGACAAATAATTTTAGAGGTCATGGAAGGATGATGAACTCCATTTTAAAAGCAAGGTGTTATGTGGCAGTTCATGAGGACCAGTCAATACACATCAGAAATCAGACTTTTCAAATTGGTATTTTCATGAAGGTAATCTAGAAAAGAAGTACTTACTACAATACTTAAGAAGTCAGAAAAATCAGTTGTTCTTCTCTTACAGCAAGACCAACCCTATGACATATAAGAGAAAAAAAAATTGAAAACTGAATTTCTGTAGGAATAACCATTCAACGAAATGCTTCTTGTACTTCTCCTTATACATACACGTTTCAGTTTAAGTGGTTAGCCTAATGAAGTGAAATGATTTTTAAGACTTTGATTTAAAAAAAATAACCAATGCTAAGTGATTTGTGTCATGACCTATCATCAAAGCACCTTAAACTAGTAAAATTGAAATTACCTGTTTTTAATAATAAATAATGACTGAATTTTCAGAAGAAAAACTATATAATTCACAAAAATATCACATACTTAGTGGGTATAGGTAGTAAGAAAAGATGCTTCATTTTAAATAATTTGTTAAGAAAAATTATGACCTAGTTTTTAAACAAAACCCATCAAAAAAGTTTATCTGTAAGAGAGAACTCTTTACTATTCATATGGAATTACATCAAATACTGGGATGCATACATATAAGGCAAGACACAGAGCAGGTGTTCCCAAATACCAATCTGGGTCCTATACTAGTTCTCAGTAAAATAAGAAAGGAGGGATAAAATTTAAGAATGAGAGTATAACTGTCTTCTCACATGAAAGGCTGTATTTTTCTCTGAATGCTCACCTTCTAACAATATGTTCTTTCTTTTGTTAATACAAGTTTAATTTCTTACATGGTAAAATAGAAAACTAGTGTACATCACTCTATAGTGATATACATATTTTGTTTGAAATCTATTAGGTTGTGCAATTCAATACTCTTACGACATCTAGACCTATAAAAATGTTTACAGAATACAGACAAGAATAAACAGAACTGCAAAAGCAGGAGTAACAAAAATACTTTATTTTTGAAATTGCGTTGATATTGCCAATGAGGTACATAAATGGAGATATGATTTAAAAATCATTAGTAAAGAAGTGACATTTAGGAAAACAAATGAACTTAATGAGAGGAAACAGGAAACTAAATACTGAGCTGTGAAGTATTCCTATGGTTAGGGGACAGGAGAAAAATAGTATATAGAAAGAGAAACAAAATAGTAAAAGAAAAAAAGCAATAAACAGTGGTCTCAGAAAATTTCCCAAGACAAGTATCTCCCCGAACCACAGTATTCATCCTGTAAAGGTTTGTAAAGAGGCTAAAAAGTTGTAAGGAGTCAGATCTCAAACTGCCCTACTGAATGTTGACCACCTCATTCAGAACTAAGCAGAAAAATAAGTTTGTTATCTGATCTACAACTTTGTTTAGATTTGATTACATATAAATTAAATGCCAAGACCCCAACTATTCACTGGCAGGTGTAATTAGAAAAATCAAAGGGAATCAAGAGGATTTAAACAAGTAAGACTGTGTATGTTCCAGAGAACAAAAGTAGTACCTAACACCGTGACTGCTGCACTACAACATTTTCATTTCAAATCCTATACTCAAAGTAAGCTCTTCAAACATACCATGTTATCAAAAACCTGATCAAAAATTATTTCTGTAATTCTCCAGAACATCAAGGAAATACAGATGAAAAACTGGTAACGTGCCTTTCAGTAAAAGTATGGTAAACATAACATGTCTCCCTGAGACTGGCACATTTCTTCATTCATTCATTCATTCGAGACAGGATCTTGCTATGTAGTCTAGGCTGACCTCGAACTCTTGGAATCCTCTACCTCAGCCTCCCAAATGTTGGCTGGCATGACTGTTTGTAACAATAATTCCTAAAATTCAGAGCTCTGTTCATTAGCTAGCATTGACGGACTAAAAGAATAAAGATTCAACCGTTTCTATTTCACCTAAACATTAGGAAGTGAAGAAATCATTAGGAAAGAGATTTGGAATAGAAATAAAATCATTTTGTAAGTGGACAATGTCATAATCTATTATCTCCTTTGCCTTTAGTGGAGTACATGTTTAAATCACCCTACAGTGATCACCAGAAAAGCAGTCACAAGCTGAGGGAAAAAAAGGTAAAAATTTAACTATTCTGTCTCTAGATTTACTGTATAAATACGAAGAAACTAAAAATATATCTAGTTCCTACCTTTAATGCATCATGAAAGACTGGAACACCTGGATGGTATGTACAAGCATCTAGTCAAAAAAGGGAAAAAAAAATCATTTTTAATGAAGAAAAAGGTATACATCACTATTTCCTTCACGTGTTAAGACTTAATCATTTTTGCAAACACCAACTAATACTGTTCCTTAAAAATTCACTAATGTTTATTTGATGCACAGCACAAAGTGCCTTATATTAACAGTTAAAACTCTAGTTCAAGAGTATGACCACTATAAAAATAATACAGAATAGGTTAAAAATAACAAACTGTATTATACTCCTCTATTTTTTATAGTATAATTTGTTTAATATCAAAACTTCAAGCCCCAACAGTCTGACCATATTTCAACTCTCCTCTTATAAAGTACTACCAAACTTAAGTATACTTATATGCACTGATCAATACAGGATACTCAAGAGATTCCTTAGCGCTTCCCTTTTCCCATTACACCATCACTTTTTCCTGTAACTCTCCTATGAAAATGAGTTTATCACAATTAGCAATGTGCAACATATATTTTTAAAATCTTGTAGTAGAAACACTTATATTTCCTGACTTAGTTTTATGAGCTTCACTAAATAGGTCAGTTTTATCCCTCTGTAATTTTCTTGTAAGGCTACCTCTAAATCTTTCAAGTCTGGTTTAACTTTCTGTTTTTACAACCTCTGATACCTGGTGAGGCTTTAAAATGATTCATTTTTAGAACTCAAAGCTCTGTCCCATATTGACAGCCACTATTACTTCCTTAGTTATCACATGGTATACGATACTGTACTAACATAATAAATGTTAGGTTATTTTTCTGATACAGTAAATAAACCATGCATTATAAAAAGGCTATTAATTAAGGATAGCAGTGAAATTAAAAGCTGAAAAGAGTTTAAAAGTAGAAATGTACTGTATATGGAAAAGGACATGGAGTCAAGAGAACAGAAGTGCAAATACGGTATTGTCTCATTTAACAGAGGCATAAAGTGTACAATGTATATAAGTCTGAGGCATAACACAATCTTAATGGTGGTCAGTTTTGGCAGGATGGCAGCAGGAATGAGTCACATCTTAACCACATACAGTGGTACCTGGGTTCACAAACTTAATTCTTTTCACATTTCTGGTCGCAAACTGAATTGGACAAGAACCAAATCAAGTTCAGTGTAACTAGTATAAAAAAATTTGAAAATCACTACTTTGGAAAGCAAACAGGAAGCAGATTAACACTTTCTTCCCTATCCTTTATTAGGCCTACTTACTAGTTTTGCTCAAATATTTTATAAGATGCTACGGCATAGTACAGGTTTGGCTTTTCATATTGGGTCTAATCCTGGCTAAAATACTACCACTCGTAGCTGCTTCTGCTTCCTCATATGCATGAATTAAATAAAATAGTTTGTAAAGCTGTGCTTTTCCCAGAGTGTTTAACACATACAAATTACCAATTACATCTTTCAACATCTGCTTAATTTATATTACAAACTAAAACATTCCGTCATCTTAGAAGTCTAATTTTTATAGAGAAAAAGTTTGTAAGAGGATGAAATAAGTCAATAAGCATGGAATTATGCCATATCACTAAGAAAGCTTACTAAATGTAGATTTTTAAACGTGACGGATCCAGCACCTGGCTCTATACAATTAAAGAACTCATTTGTATCTTCAACTTTACTCCTTGTTTAGACAATATACAAGGTCAAACCTCTCCCATTCTGTAAAACTCTGTCCTAGACAAGTCTAGTTTTCTATTAGGTGTCTTCTATTCTCTATCATCATTTTTACCTTCCATTTACTCAACCAATTTACTTCGCATACTTATGTTAAGTCTGTATAAAGTAATTCCCACATCGCTAATGTGAATACATTTTCAGCACTTTTACTGGAGTTCCCTGCTGTATCTTCTACTGTTGACCGCTCAATCCTTGAGACTTAACTCCTCTGGCTTTTCTGGACTCCCCTTTTCTCTTTTTCAGACACTGCATCATCTCACACATGGACACACTGTCTTCCAATAAATGGTCACCCATACGACAAAGCATTGGTATTATTTTATAGTAAAATATATTCACACAAGGCAACTTATATTTTACATACACCGTCTACATAAACGGGCTTTAAAATTCCTCATGTCTGGAATTTGTCACTTACTGATACATAACTTTCTCCTTGAATGAAATAATATTATAAAAATTTCAATGACATTACCCGATTATTGTATAGACTGGATTCATCTTTTCCTTAAAATCCTGTACCAGTGATATTACTTTACATGATGACATTAATTTACTTGTGCGCCAAGACAGATACTCCAAATACCTCAGAGGTGTAAAAGATTTTTAAAGGCATCAGTTTTAATCTCCTTCACAATGCTGAACCGTGGTACTACTGGTGAAGTTGGCTGCTCTATTAAATGGGTCTATTACATATTTCACAGGATTGCTGTGAAGATTAAATTAGATAATAAAATGACAGAACAATGTCTGACATATAAAAAACATGAAAAATGCTAGCTGACATGGTGAAAATGTTGTCATAGTCCACAATAGTCAAGGAATCAACTTCTTGATCCCATTCACCGAATCAAAATTAAACTGCTTTGGCATTTCCGATGGTTCACCGAGTGAGTTCTAACTCTCACTTTACATCCTTAACTCTACAACTAGGTGCTGTAGGGAACATTCGCTTGCGCACTTCATGCTGCTGAAGATACGTGGTATTAAAGTGCAGAGGCCACAGCAAGAATACCCAACAAATACTGCGAACCTGGAAAAGTTAGTGAAAAGTACCATTATGGCAGATGCATTCATCTCCCCCGCCAAGAACACTATTTTAAAAAGTTTATTTATAAAGGCGGGTGGAGTTTAGACAAACTTCTACAAGGCCAGCATGACCCACTGCCCACTCCTCCCACACCTCTCCTGCTCGCTCCCTAACCCCATTCATCCCACGACATCACAGCCAGTACTATTTCGGGAGGCGGAAAGAAGGCTCAGGAGCGCCTCCTTAACCTCTGCTTCCCCAAAGCGACTGGGGAGAAGGGCGTCTGTTCAGATTTGCCGGGGAATTAGAGAGCGGAAGGGCGACCGGGGACACACGTGGGGCGCTGCCGTCTCGGGGCACCGGGCGGCCGCCGGCCACGGCGCACACTGGGGCAGCCGGGAGCGCGCAGGGAGCCCGGGCCGGGGCGACGCGATGACCGCTCGCGGGGCGACCCAGGACGCGCCGGCCTTGGCGGAGGCCTCCCTCAGAGGGCTCGGCGGCGAGTCTCTTACCATCGGAATTGGTCTCGGGATCGAAGCGCTGACCGCAGCCCCGGTTGTAGCACAGCAGGGCCATTTTCCTTTCCTGCCGTTACGGGCAAAGCCGAAACCCCGGAACCTCAGAACTAAGCGACGGCAACTGTCCGGCCGCAAGCGCCCGACTGTCGGCCCGGGAGACTGCCGACTTCCGGAAACGGCCGGCCCCGCTTCAGGAACCTTCGCGAATTTTCCGGTCGCGCAGGCGCGGGACGGAGGGGAAGAGGCGGAGGAAGCGACGGGCGTCCTGACGCTGACAGCGGCGCCGCGCTGGATTGGACTGAAGCGGGTGTTCACAGGCTCGTGTGGGGAGCCCGACGTTTGTAGATGAGACTCTTAAAGAGCAGAAAAGGTACTCGAGAGCTGACGTGCTTCTTCCAGATTTAGTTACTCCTTTTTGACCCTCGGTATCTCACGCAGCAAAAGCGCCCTGTCCTCTTCATGCCCTGCGACTCGGCCTCCTTTGTTTTCGGGTCGGGGGGAGGGTGTGATGTAGCAGTGTCGACCTTCACCTCTTAGCTGCTTGGGAGTAAGTGCAGAATTAGGTAATATTTCCAGATCCCCTGTGTAGAATGTAGGGTGTTAGTAAATGAGAGGAATCTTGCACGAATTTCTCCGAGTGTGTGTGTATGTGTGTGTTCACTGCCCTTATATCTTGAGCACTGAAGAAATGCAGGCTTCTGCTAAAATTTTAATAACTGAACGGTTGTGATCAAATCACGTTGATAATATAACCACTTATAAGTAAGATTAAAGGAGAAAACTATGGGTCGAAGACAATTGTAAATAAGGTTACAGTTACTCCAAGATCCTAGGGAGATAGTTGATGGTCAGATTTGCCTCTACTTAACTGAGTATTTGTTGCAAAGTATTCTGTGGAATATGCACTGTAATTTTACATCCTTTAGTAAAACTAACTCTTTCAATTGTACCTGAGATTCAGTGATCAATGTACTGTATATTGTTATTCTTAAATTCCCCACTTAGGATAATGTTCCAGAAGTGATAATACTGGAGTAAAGGGCATGAGCATTTTTAAGTAAGTTTGAGATTTTAAATATAGTATGTATTGCTAGTTGCTTTTCAAAAGATACCGGTTTTCACTTTCACCAGCCATGGATGAAGTAGACCATGGAAGTGAGTCATACATAATTAGTATATGTGCTGCTGAAGCGAGCACAGTCATACATAATTAGAAACAGGAAGATCAGGACCTCTAAAAAGTTTTTGTCATGGCCAAATTCAATGTGAGTATCCTTGTATTGATAAAGGAGAGATATAACTCCCAACTTGCTAGATGTTAGATATTCGTGTCCCTGAAATCGAAGAATGAATTCCTAAGGACAAAGGAGGTTAAGGGTAGCGACGGTTCATTAGAGATCAGGACTAACTGCTGAGAGACAGGAGGGATCTCAAGTGGATTGCTGCCACTTAGCTAATATTGATACAATAGGGAAGTGGGGCACGTAGCAAAGGAATATGGATGATATCATTAACCTTGGTCAACCATCTATAGTTTTTAGTCTCAGTCTTAATAGTTTTACTAGGTGGGAGAGGATGCCCCCTCAGTGAGATAATTGTCTATTTCTATGGGGAAAAAACCCAAAGAGTAGTACCAATTACAGTACTCAGACTTCCATTGATCCCTTAGGGAAGTATGTAAATCTGACCATTGTGACTTTAATCTGAAGATCTTCTCTTCTTCACGTGGACCTCCAGCTACAGTTTTGATGTGTTCTCATCTTCTGCACTGAAAGCCCAACCCCTTTATGACTGTATATTAATTTTTATCTAATTTAGTTGCCTATAATATTATCACTGTAACATGACCAGGATTGTTAATAAACTAAATCTTTTAAAATAGTTTTAATGATTATTGCAAATTTTTTTTCACTTGTAGCATTTTACAATCAGAAAATAATTGCTTATAGTAGATAATTTAAAAATTTCAGAAACATTAACAAAATACCAAAGTCAATAATTCTATCACCCATCAATATCTACTGAATTGCTAAAATAACTCTTTGGCAAACTGATTTTCAATGTCCCCTCTCTGAATTGCTAAAATAACTCTTTGGCAAACTGATTTTCAATGTCCCATCTCCAGGCATTTAAAAAATACAGATATTTAAAAAAAACACAATGAACCTGAGGCTGGAGGATGATGTGAGCTCAGTTTGACACTAGCCTGTGCAAGATGGTGAGGCCCTAAAGTGAATTCAACCTTATTATTTAAATTTTGTAGTAGTAAGTTTCACCAATATGGAAAAAAATCACTTTGGAGTGATTATTTACACTTACTTTTCTAAGCATATATACAATATTATATTAGTGTGTGTGTGCACGCATTAGTGTGTGCATGTGTCTGTATATTTACAAGGAGCGATAGAAAAATACAGTGAATGTTTATATTTAAGAAAAACTACAGTAAAGGATACATCACCAAGAATGATGCCATAGGTGTGCTTGAAGTAAGCGGGAGTATTTTGAGCGAGATAATGGCAATGCGTATTTTATTGTAATTTAAACATTGACCATAATTTATGATCACCCTTTGTTGATCAAATGTTTACAGCAATTTCCGTTAAATAAAAACATTACACTGTGTCCTCATCTCCCTTATTCACTGGATCTGGCACACTGTGAATTCTGGCTCTTCCCCTAAATCAAAACAATCATCAGAGACAACCATTTTGAATAATTTAGGCATCAAAGCAGCCACAACAGTGCAACTAAAGACATTCACAAGGAGGACTAACAGAACTGCTTCAGAAAGTGCCAAGAACGATGGGATAAGTGTGTTTGAAGCAACGAGAAGTATTTTGAGGGGGATTAATGATAATATATCTTTTAAACATTCACTGGATTTTTTTGCTATTTATGCCTCTCTATTACTCAATGCTTACTGGAGTCAGATGTAAAAGAGTGCAGGAGATCTGTACAAGTGCTAGAGACCTGAAGAATCCAGCCAAGGCACTGGATCCCATAGCTGTGTCCCCTATGAATCCAGCTGGAGGCCTAGAGGCCACAGCAATATCTCATGTAATTCTGTTTCAAGAATCTGCACTGGAAAGTCTCAAGGTCCAGTGATGGAAGCTAGAAAGTCTGCTCCTGCAGGGTGAAGGCTCTGTGCCAGAAGGCTGAGGGATCTGCGCTGGAGCCAGGAAGCAATGCTCAAGACAAAAGTGAAGACTAGAGGTCCTGTGAGGAGAACAGCAGCCATTCCCCAAGACAGCGAGGATCCAAACTCCTATGTGGATGAGAGCAGCCAAATTCATATTAGGAAAACCAGCCACAACAAAGCTTCTCTTGGGAAAGCAGCAGCATACAATCTTTCCCTCCTGTTTTCCTTTTATGCTGTTCTAGTGACAATTCTCCACACCCAGAACCACTCTGACTCAGTTCAGCTGGGTGTTCCCACTCAAGTTGACCGTTAATTAGTCCACCACAACCTCATATATATGATGTTACATTTATATGTTTGTTTATTTATTTATTTGATTTTTTTAAGACAAGGTCTTGCTATGTAGTTCAGGCTGGCCTTTAGCTCATTATGTAGCCCAGGCTGGTCTCGAACTCATGGTGATCCTCCTGCCTGAGCCTCCTGAGTGCTGAGATTACAGGTGTGCACTATCACTCTAAGCTATGTTTATTGTTTTTATTCTCCAGACTAAATATTACTTTCTTGAAGGGCATACTGATTGTTCACTTCTGTATCTTTATGGTTTAGAGTAGTACTGTTCATTAGAGATAACAGTATGATCCACAAACATGAGGGTGTACATAATTTTCAATTTTCTAATAACTACATTGAAGAAAGCCAAAAGAGGTGAAATTAATTTTAGTAATACATTTATCGCAGTATATCTAAAATACTATTTCAGCAGTCAATATAAACATTGAAATTTTTAGTGCAGTGACCAAAATGTAGTATTTCAGACTTACAGCATTCCTCAGTTTGATCTAGTCACTATTTCAGTGTTCAGTTGTTGCATGTTACTCTTAATAGGTACCATATCAGGCGGAATTAGTCTACCAATCAGTACCTGTTCAATAAATATTTTAAGTGATTGAGAGTGAATTTTAGTAATTCATTAAGGGAGAATATTATGTTGTTACATTAGAGTAATCTGACTGAGGAAGATATATATATTAGGAAAAAGTAAAAAGTTAAATTTAATTATTTAATTATGAACTCATCAGTGGACTAATCCATAGATGATTATCATGCCCCATGACCCAATCGCTTCCCAAAAGCCCCACCTGTGAGTGCATGCGGCTTTGGGGGACATCTAGATATAAATCATAGCGCATAGTCTATTTCATGATTTTTAGTATAGAAATGCCTTTGTATCACTTAGTGTTTCCATCTTAGAAATCTACTTTGATGTTAATGCTTTATTTTTGCTGTTTTTCTTTTTGTCTGATGAACCTCAGGTCATACATTTAATATTTTATAGTCATTTTATTTTGAGTGTTTCTTTAATAAACAGAAGACAGATTGCTTCTTATTTTTCTTTTCTTGACTCAATACAACCCTTGACCAGCAGGGTGGATAACTGGTATTTTAATGTGCTCTGATTCTGTCTGTAAAGTGGACAATATACTTGAGATGATTTCTGTAAGGCTTAGAAGAACTGAGCTCCAAGCACATATCACAATAATTAGCTCAATAATATACCCCAAGATTTGATTTTATTCTTTCTTTTCCTTCCCAGTTTCCCACCCTTTTTCAAATTAATTACGATATTAACAAAATGATTTGCTTACAAGCTTTTGTCTTTAGCTGTCCTTTTCTGATGGAGAGAAACTGAAATGTATTGAAGTTTATGCATTCTTACTGAAGATTCTTTTTTAAAATTAATGCTTCATAGAATGAAATTCACCGTATCTCAGTATTTTATGGACTGTAGCTCTACTAAAAATACAAGACAATTTTACAATGTTTGAAGCTATTGTTAATTAAGAAGAATGACTTCCTTGTGCAATAATGGCAAGCATTTTACCAAAATGACATTTCCTTTATTTTTAAATACCAGCTTTTTTTAATTTTAAACCAAGAACATGTACAATGGTCACATTCATCAAATTTATTTTGTACCTGTACGTGATGCATCTTGGTTCTCCCCCCTCTTCCCCACCCCTCCCTTCTGCTCCCTCCCTCCCTCCCTATTTACAGCAGGTTTATTCATAATTTTCCATATTTTCCCTTTCCCTTTTCTTTCCTTTGTTGCCTTTCTGCTTTCCCCCTTCTTACTTTCTAGTACTCCTCTCCTTTGTATATTATCTTCTTTTTATATAATATTTATTACACCTCTTTGTCCTTATTTACAGTTATGGTTTCTCATATCAGAGAAACAATTCGATGTGTACTCATGAGTGTCTGATTTATTTCACTTAAAAGTATGTTCTCAAGGAACAATGCCAGCTTTTCTAAACCTTTTCAATTTTCATTAAATTTTAGCTCTTTAGATGATACATAGGAATGCTGAATGACTTTTTTTTCAGATTTGAATGAACCAACACTGAAGTTTATTACTGATATTTATTTTTACTACACTTTTCAGTGATTTCATCAGTACAAAATTTTACAAAGACTTACAGATTTCTGCAAAATTTTATGTGCTCGATTGTAATTTCAAAGTATCCTGAACTATATTTTCTCAAAATTGTCCTGTTGTAGGGGTGGTTTTTCTTATACCTTCTTGATGTCTGAACTAGGAATTTAGGCAGTTAACAAACAATAGCAGAAAACAAAGAAGTTTTAAGAGTACAGTATCAAGACATACAACTTTGTATGGTCACTAAGATATAACTTCTAGAAGGCAGAGATTTTTATCTTGTTTTTCACTGTTATTATATAGGGGATGCTTACTGACTGATACAGACAATAAACATTTTTTGAATAAATGAATTTATACGTACTACATAGGGTAAGACCTCAGTAGGTAAATTCATAATTATCACTGCATTTCTTTTTTAGCCTGTAGAATTTGGAGCAAAATTGAGCAAATACAAATTTGAATAACTTAGAAATACAACTAATAAAACATCATTAGGGTCCAAGAGCATATAGATAAGAAGTCTATGTAGATTTAAAACTAAGCTTTTATGAAAACAGCAGAAGGAATAGTCTTAGATGTTATTAAGTTTCCTTTTAAATAATGAGGAATTTAAGTAGAGATAACTAGGTAATCAATCTTTAATTTAAAAACGTTGATAGGAGATGTAAATATTATTTCATTCCATGAGGCGGCAGCAAAGGCTTATTTTAGTATACATGCTGCCAAAGCGAGCACTAAAGGCTTATTTTAGAATCACAAAGCAATTTCACTCTTACCAAATAATCAGTATCTTTAAAATCTAGTATGTAAGAAATACTGAAAAATTAAAAAAAACCTTGCTGTTTAGAGGTACCACTTCATCATATAGTTTCTATCACTGATACTTGACATTTCTTTGACTTTGCATATTTGCTTTCTCTTCTGCAGTCTCCACTACCATGTCTGTCTGTCTGTCTGTCTGTCTGTCTGTCTTTCTTTCTTTCTTTCTTTCTTTCTTTCTTTCTTTCTTTCTTTCTTTCTTCCTTTTCATAGAGCGTGGAACGCACAATATTTTGGTCAGTGAAGTATGAAATACTTCCTATAAGATTATAATGAATCTGAAAAATTCTTATCGCCTAGTGGTATCATTATATTGCAATGTACCGTTCATGTTTCTGTGATGATACTGATGTAAATAAATCTGCTTTACCAATTGTGTAAAAGTATAGCACATATAATTTTGTGTGGTACATAATACTTGACAGGGTAATAAATGACTATGTTATTTGTGTATTTACTATTCTACCGTTTCAGAATTTACTGTAAAAGAGCATACCATTTTATGCTGGCAGCAGCTTCATATAGCATGTGTCTATTGTGTCTCTTGATTGCACAAAGGCCTTGGGAATGATTCACCTATGCCATCTAGACTTGTGTGAGTGTGCTCTGTGATGTTCAAACAAGAAGGAATCATCTGATGTCCTGTTTGTCAAGATGTATCCCTGTTACTACATAGCACATGACTGTGCATCAAGATTAATCTTAAAATTATGAAGCAAAATTTATTACTCCCTAAAATTTTGAATAATTCCCTAAACTATAAGAAATAAAGAATAAATTCTTCAGTTATTCAACTAATAGTGACTATGTGCTGTTTACATGGAGTTATTTATGATAGACAAAAGGAATAGAAACATGAATACTTCATGTAGTGTTTCATTTGGAAATCATCGACTTTTAAAGATAGTTTTAACAAAGTACTTACATAAAGAAAAGCATGGTTTGGAAGTTGTTATGGTTTGTATCTCAGTGTCCTATAGATGGAGCTTTTCAGAGGTGTCTGGTTCTAGGGTGTGTGATGCTGAGATTAAATTGTGTGATAGTGGAATTAAATTGATTGATGCTGGAATTAAATTATGTGTTGGTGGGATTAAGGGTGCATGATTACTCAGTTAGTTCAGTGATTGGCTAAGCATAGATCTGGGTATGGACAATGGGGACACCCACCCTGCGTGTAGGTGGCACCACCCACAGGATGAGTAGCCTGGAAGGGATAAGAGAGGCTTCTGCCTCGTTGGTTGCTGCTTTCTGCCTGCCATAAACTGTTTCTCCTCTGTGATGCCCCTGTGCCATGCTGCCCTGCCTTGGATCCAGGTATGGCCTGAAACCTCTATAAAGTGTGAGCCAAATAAACCTTTTTCCTCTTTTAACTTTCGGTGTCAAGTATTTTATCTCAGCAATGAGATGAGTAACTAAGACGGGTTGAAAGAAGGGTGGAAGCGAGGCATAAATTTGACTATGAGGCGTCCAGGTCTGTATCTCAGGGAAACAATCTGAGGTTGAAAGAATAATTACTCAAAACCATATTGCAAACAGCATTAAAAATGTATATTCTAAAAAAAAAAAAGTATAGTCTTGGGGGTAATGTCTTACAGTGTTTGAGTTGTCTAAGAGCCTAATAGGCCTTTACCATATCTACTTTGTAAAACTAAGTAAAATACCAATTAGAAAGTAAAAATTAAAAAATAATATGAATAAAGTAGGTAACATGATCAAAAAGAATTTTGAAAATAAAAAATATTATGAAGTGTTATCAGACTTTATTGCATATTTTTTCATATATATCACTTCTCTTAGAAAATCTATAAAATGAAAAAAAGGAAAGGAAAATACAAATAAGAGGGAAAGCAGAAAACATCAGCTAAGCACTTTAAAGGACATCAGGCTTTAATAGGAGCAGTTCAGGGAGTATTTTGTTCACATTAAAATAGAATTCCAGATGTTTCTGTTTCAAATGTGTGTAAGAAAAAAATCCTTTTTGTGAATAGTGATAGCATTGCAAGTTTCAGGCTGTCAGGTAATGAATAGTTCATGGGCTGAACTTTTAATACTTGTTTCATAATATTTGTTTATCTTTTTGTTATTGAAAATAAATAAATATTTCTGAAAAAATGATTTCAAAAGTTAAGTGTAGCTCAGTAAACATACTTCTATATTGGATATGTTATCCAAGGTTAAATATAAAGAAGAGTACAGGGCACTTTAAAAATAAGAGCAAAGTTGTTTACATCTGTACATTATTATAATTTGGGTCACCTAAAATTATTTCTTAGTTATTATATGTTTTTGTTATGTATTATAGAAATAAGTACAGCAATACTACAACAATACAAATGTTATCATTAATATGTTATCATTAATAGCTGAAAGCAGGATGATTCTTTTATGTTTACTACTGCCTATGACAATATGAGCAATTCAGGATTTACTTTGTTCCAGGCTCTTTGCATCCTCACAAAAACCAACATGAGTACTTAATTACTTTGATTTCTTTAGGTTAGGATGAGTAGGCAAAAGGGATTCAATCAATTTGCCTAAGTTATTATAGCCATTAAATTGCAAAGATATGATTCAAACTTTGATATTCTGAGTCCAGAGTTCTTGTACTTAATTATGAATGGCTAAAACATTTAAATATGCTTATTATGTTGAATTTGGAACTGAATGAATTAAACACAGAGTTCTAATTAATTTGAAGGTATTTTCTTGTAGAAATTGGTTAGTACTACCTTCTCAGTAAGTGTTGTACCTAAGGTTTAATCTTAATTTCGTTTTTAAGTTTAACATTACATAACACTGTGTATGGCTAGTATATGTATGTTGAATAATTTATGCAGTAAAATTGCTGAGAGAAAATTGCTCTAAGAAAAGGATGTGATGCTTGAAACCAGTATTATTCTATTTTTTTTAAATAAAATTAAACATTCAGTTTTGGGATGATTCAAGATTCATATGCAGGTGTTAAGAAACATGCAATGTTGACAATAATACTGTTACACTTTACCTGATTTTCAGAGGTAACGTAATGTAAAAGTGTAGTATAAGGATTGTAATGAGGAAAATTGACATTGATGAAATCTGCTCATCTTAGTCAAACTCTTCCCACTTTGCATATACAGTTAAGGATTATTCGATAATGAGATGTGCTGAGAAATGGGTCGGTAGATGAATATATACATCCTATATTATCCTGCACCACAGATGAGGAAACTAAGATCAATTACCTTTCTTGACATCATACAACTAAGCAGCGAAGCCAGATTTATATATATAAATCTCCCCTATTCCTCCAGGAGGCACAGTTAACAAAACAACATGAGATTAAAGCCAGCACAAGAAAAGTGATGCAATCAGGAGATACAGTAAACATGAGATGTATAAGGCTTCTTCTGGCATAGTACAGCATACTGTTTTACAGTAAAGTTATTTTTCAAACAGTAGAAGGAGCACACTATAAAAGATAAAAGTATATAGAGTAAATACATAAACCAGTAACATAGTCATTTATTATCATTATTAATTATTACTGTTATGTATGATAACATAATTACTTTTGCTATACTTTTATATGACCAGCAACCCAGCAGGTTTTTTTATACCAGCATTGGGAAAAACATATGTGATATGTTATGTCACAAAAGTACCATGGTTATGACATCACCACATAGTAAGAATTTTTCAATTCCATTATGAGAACATTGAACCTATATGGTACATCATTGACTAAAATGTCATTGTGCAGTACCTGACTCTACACAATTGTGTGTAGTTTCATACAATTTTATTATATATGTAGATTCATATAACTGTTACTACAGTCAAGATATAGTACTGTTCTATCACTAAAAGTGTCCTTACTGTTCAAATTTTTCAATATTAGGCACCTCCCTGCACATCCCACTTCTATTTCCTTAACTTGTAAACTGTTCTCTATTTATAATGTTGCCATTTTGAAATGCTATATGAGTAGAATCACATAGTGTATAACGCCCTAAATTGGCTTTCTCAGAAAAATTCCTTGGAAACATATCTAATTTGTCTGTATATTAATATTTCATTTGTTTTTATTGCTGTGTAGAATTGTATGTTATTAATGTGTCACTATTTGTCCAGCCTCTTTCTCACTGAGGTTATTTGGGTTGTTTCCTTTTTTTACCTTGTTAGAAGTAAAGCTGCTATAATCATTTGTCTGTATGTTCTTGCATGAACATAAATATTATTTCTCTGTGATAAATGCCCCAAAGTGCAATTGCTAGACTATATGGTAATTGCACAACTTTCAAATTGTTCCACAACAACTATTCTGTTTTTCATTCCCACCAGCAACATATAAGTGGTCTGGTTTCTCGCCAAACCTTCTAGCAGTTGATATTATAATTAATCTGAATTTTAGTCATTCTAGTTGGCACATAGCAGATCTTACAGTTTAACTTTCATTTCTTTAATGGAAAATGATATTGAGATCTTTTCAGACACCATCCATTTATTCTCTCTGGTTGTATATAATGATGAATTTTATTTATATATTATGTTTGATGAAATATCTTTTCATATCTTTTGCCCATTATTCCAAATGGATTTTTATACTTTTGACAGTTTTTTTATATACTCAAGATATTTGTTATTTGTTCTTCATATGTTCTAGACCACAGCTTTTTGTATGGCTTGCAAATATTTTCTTCTAGTTTGTAGTTGCTGTTTGGTCCTCTTAATAGGATTGGGTGCAGTTTGGATGTGTCCCCTAAAGACCCGTGTGTGAAAGGTTTGGTCTACAGCTTATGGTACTATTGGCAGGCAGTGAAACCTTGAAGAAGTGGGGACTAGTGAGAAAAAGTTTGGCCTTTTGAGAGTGTGCCCTTGAAGAGATATTGAGATTCTGGCTACTTGCTATTTTTCTTTTGTTTTTGACTGCAATGAGGAAAGAATCTCTCTTTGGCACATGGTTCTGTTGTGATGCCACAGGACAAAAAGCAGTAGGCTAACTGGCCACCGACTGACATCTCTGAAACCATGTATCAAAGTAAACATCACTTCCTTTTAAGTGAATTATCTCAAGTATTTTGTTGCAGTAACAGAAAGCTGACTGTTTTTTGAGGAAGACAAACAGGTTCCCCCCTGCTTCCTTCAACCTCCCTTCCCCTCCTTATTTACAAAAGCTTTGTTTCCATTTTTTCCTTCTTTTCTCTTTTTTTTCTTGTCCCTCTCTTCCTTTATGCACCTCTCCTTTTCTCCCTTCCCACTTGAACAGTTTCTTCCCTTTCCCAGTATAATAACAGGGCTTTAATTTGATGTCAGTGCTTTCCAATAAATTCATGTTTACTTACTGAGTAGTCTTCTCCTAAATAAATTTAGTTAACTTTTTTCTGTGATGCTTGATAATTTAGGCTGTTTCTTCCTTTAAGTTTAAACTACTCAATTGATGGTATATCATATTTCTATATTGCTTGTTCCAGCTAAATCTATAAAATTCAAATACTTACAGGTTAGTATCTTAGTTACCCTTATAAAAATTCCATGGTCTTATTAATTTTGCTTTACTGGTGAAGGAATACAAACATGATGTATTAGGTTGTACTTTTCAGGGGGAAAACGACATTTTATTATTTATTTAGTTTGGTTTTTTGTTTTTTTTTTTTGAGACAGAGTCTCACTAAGCAGCCCAGGTTGACCTTGAACTCATGGCCATCTGCGTGCCTCAGCCTCCCAAATTCTGGGACTAGAGGTGTGCACCACCACACCTAGCTATCCTTTAAAGAAGTTGTATATTGTAGTAGTTTTAAAACTAAAAATAAGCCATTCTGAGAGGCAGTAGGAATAGTCAGAATGATGAAATTAGGGGAGATGGTGTTTCAGTAACACAAAACATTTATTAACTGATGTGTGTGTGTATGTTGCACATATAAAGCATATATCCAACCTTAATTTCTTTCTTTCTTTCTTTCTTTTTTTTTTTTTTTTTTTTTGAGACAGGGTCTTGCTATATAGTTCAGGCTGGCTTCGAACTTGTGGCAGTCCCCCCGCTTCAGCCTCCCGAGTGCTGGGATTACAGGCATGCACCACGACACCTGGCCCAACTTTCATTTCATATATGTATAGTAAGTGAATATAATATACCATATATAGTAAAATTGTTTCAAGTTACTTAGTTTAAGCAAGCAGTTGCTCAAAATGTATACTTAGTCTTTGTAATTTTATTAACAGATTTTTAATGAGGATCTACTGTCATTTTTATTTAATTCAGAAATGTATTGGCTCCACACTTTAACATTTTCAAATTGAAGTACATTGTTTAGTCCTTGTTAAATTTGCAGCCTCATTGCCAAAAGTTTGGTAGAGAGATGCATGAAGACCTAGCTATATGTACGTGTATATTTATTTGTCCGCTCTGCTAGATAATTTGTGAATGGGTAACCAAAAAGAAGGTTGAAGTTTAATTTAATTTTGAACCTTAATTGCAGTTCAAGATTCATAAAAATTCTTATTACATTTGAATGCAACATTGAAATGAAAAGTATTGGGTGCAAAGGAGCATAAAACAGATTTGCAAGATGAGAAGTTATTATAAATGGAGCAACAAATATTTGTTACTGGAACATATGAATATTTTAAAAGCATCACCAAGTGATTTATAGTACTTAGTTAGAAAACAAATACACAAGAAGATAAAGCTGAGTCTCATTTTGTCATAGAGATATTTGAAAAAAGATTTTTGGTCACACTCCAGGCAATGCAATTAAAGAGTGAAGAAACGGCCAAATCTCTTGGAACAGATCAGAGAATTTTCAAAGCTAGGAATAGTTGGTGTGATAATTCATATATCATGAAAATCTATACCTCGGATGCTGAGCATGTAACTTTCAAAGGCTTCCAGCTGACTGAAACTGCTAGCTTCCAGGGATGCATAAGTTATATAAGGGGAAAAGGAAACTTTGAATTTAAATCAATAGGTAATATAGATAAAATCTTGATATTACTTGGTATGCCAAAAATTATACAATCAATTTTAAATGTGCTAAAGCAGACAGAGTCATAAGCATAGAGTAAAAAAGCAGTATTTCTCTTATGGAAGTGTGTAGACCTGAGAGTAATCTAGAGGAAGTTTTTAGTTTTGAAGTATTGAGAACATTCCCATATTTACCACGGAACAAAAACCATATAACATAGCTAATGTCCAAAAAGATTGTAGATCATAGACAACCTTACTTTTCACCTAAAAAATCAGTAATTCCAGCAATGGAATGGTAATTCCAACAATGAGGGAGCAAGCTACGGCAAGAGTTAGAGTGAAGGGAGGAGATGCTGAAAGAGAAGAGTGAAATGAACAAGTGGTCTCCAATACTTTAAAGTTCAGTTGAGCAAGAGCCATCAAAAAGAGGCCTAAAGGGATAAGCAGAGAAAAGAGAGGAAATGCCATGAAATATTGTGCCAAGGAATTGAAGCCAAACGTAGTGTGTCAAGAAGATGGGAGTGATCAAATCTGCCAAGCGCTGCTGCTGAAATACTAAACAGGATGAAGGCTGAAACATGTCCATTGAATTTAGTTGTAGAGTGAGTGTTAACTGAAATGGAAGGAAAGTAGTTTTTCATGAAATAGTGGGAGATTAAATTTAAATAAATTTTTGACAAGTCTGAATATGCAAAGGACATGAACAGGAGTACTTGATGGTGAGAGTTTTCTGAATAACTGTTTTAGACAAATTAGTTCAGAGACAAAGTTATAGGGGAATAGAGTAGTCCACTGTAGTTTAAACTGCATATTATGACTCAATGTGTTGTAACATTAATTTAGTGAGTGGTGGGCAGCATTAATAATATAAAGGGAAAAATAAAATATCAATGCACCGTGTGTAGTAAGGTAATGGTATATCACAAAGGTTTTGTTTTGGTTATTTGTGTGAGTTATTGATTTCAAACTGGAAGAAATATACCTTGTGTATTTATGTATGATACTTAATTATAGTGTACTATATATAATATACATGTATAATATGTATATATTGAGTTGAAATATATGTTTCTTGTTGTGGGTCATAGTAGATACAAAAATACTCTTAAAGCAAAAGTATTAAATATTAGCATAGATTATGGGGAATGTGGGAAAGGCTGGAATCCAGAATCCAGGTGATATAGAGATGTTGGCCTTTAAGAGGTGGATAAGCACTATTTTTTTGTAGAGCATAGGAGGAGAAGGTTGGTACCAATGCTGGAGGCTTGTAGATTGGGCAGCAGAATGTTGAAGGACCTCTTGTCTGATGACTCTGGTTAAGCACAATCCATTATCTATTGAGAGTAAAGTATATAAGGAGGGTATCAAGGTATGTAAGAATGGAAGAAATTTGAAACACTTTTTATAAAAGTTTTATCAAATTGATTAGGGAATTATAAAGTATCAATTGATCTAAGAGTGTCCACCTGTCTGAATATGGACACAGGGAGGGGACATGTGAATTGTTGGATTTTAGTTTGAGGCTGTGAAAGAACTAATTGATGAGGGAGGAGCTTTCTTCTTTCTAGTGAGTTAGAAGAAAGTATCTCTTCAAATGGAAATTTACTTTATAGATGTAAATTTTCTTTATGCAAGGACTTTTGTACTGTTTTTAGGGTGTCATCTTCTTTTTACTGATTCACCATGACCTTAGCTCAAAATCCATATGTCAATGAGGTGTGTTTTGAGGTGGCATATTCTAGTGTACTTCAGATCTCTTTATTGGTTGTTCAAGAGTATGTTGTTTAAATTCCACATATTTGTAAGTTCTCCAGTATTTTCTCTGCTGTGAATTTCTATTTTAATTATAACAGTGAGACCAGATACTTGGTAGGACTTGTTTTGTGACCTGTCCTGGAGAATGTTTCTTGGGCATTTGAGAACAATGTACAGTCTGCTACAATGGGGTGGGTGTTCTATATTATCTGCTAGGTCCATTTAGACTTTATAGTGTTTAAGTCAGGACCAAACAAATGAAAAAAAACCAAAGTATATGAAGTCTGTTATTTTGGAGAAATAAGATAATGAAGCTGAAAGCTCAGAGAAATTGAAGAAGATTTGGAGTATTTGTTCTTGAGCTTGAAAATGAGAGTTTTCATAAGAAATGTTTGTGTTTTGGAAGTATAGAAATTTTCAGTGATAAGTTGAAAGGGATTAGTGGTGATGGCATGAAATACCATTAATGATGAAGCCTGGGAACCATCAAAACATGATGGATTGTCCATGTGGGCATTCAGTTTTCTGAGATGACAAGTATAGAAACGGAGGAATTCCCTAAGGTAAGTAATAAAATTACTCAGTGAGATTAATTGGTCAGGATATTTGGTAAATAAAAACAAAGAACAAGACTGGAAGGGTTTTTGTGGAGTAAGAAAATAACAGTAATTCTTGTACTACTTCTAACGCATGAGCTACCTACGATGAGAGTAATGCCTAAGAGTACCCATTCTTGATTCAAACTGCCTGGATTCCA
Source organism: Hystrix cristata (assembly GCA_004026905.1). NCBI lineage: Eukaryota > Metazoa > Chordata > Mammalia > Rodentia > Hystricidae > Hystrix > Hystrix cristata. Next base: position 47,443 of record PVJO010006171.1, read on the forward strand.
TTACCGTGTTCATCTCTCTATATTTTCATGACATTGATAAATTTACTTAATTTCTCTATATTTCAGTTTACTATCTGGAAAATGTGGATAAAAATAACATGCTTTATGGGATTACTAATTATAATAATTAAATACAATAAATTTATGCAGTTGTTATAGTGCTTTTACATCGGAAGTGCACAATAAATGTTAACTATTATTATCTAGAATGTTTAAGATTAGTCTCTACTTGAGAGAACTGTAAGAAATTCTTCTTTAGTCTTTTTTTTTTTTTTTTTAGTTAAAGAAATATTTGGGGAGGCTAGTGGGGTTAGAGAGATTTGACAATTTTATAGGGAATGTTCCAGCATTTCTAGAAGAAAGGTTTCTATAGGGAAAAGAGAAGTGAATGGGACGGCAGTTTAGGGAACTGATGTACTGAGAATTATAGCAATGAAACTAAACATAAGGTTAACTTTCTGAAAAGCTCTTATCTTAACAGTGCAATTGCCACAATGTCATACTACTCACATAGACTCTGCATAAGAGCTGGGATAAAAATTAATTACGATTTGAGGCATGTAATAAATTTAATCCGAATAGCTATTTGACCAAAGGAAGATGTTTTGGCCTTACAGAATTCTTAAATATGTAGCCTGAAGACAGGTTCTGTAGATGTAGATGGGGTGAGAAACTTCTTCTTCTTCTAGTGTCAACAGCTACACTGAAAACAATTGTGACTGCCAACTGTGTACCAACTGCGTATAAATAAACACAAGTCACATAGTTTTTATTGGAAGTGGGAAGTAATGTGTATTTAGTATAGTTCCTATATACATCCAGTTGGTGTACCTACTCTTTAGTAACTGTTCTTTCTTTAGTTCTGTCAAGGTTGTTATCATTATTTTATGTTAAAATTTACTTATCTACTTATTGCTTTGTTTACCTCAGTATAAAGTCAGAAAGAGCAGTGATTTTCTTTCTCTTATTTAGTCTAGTGCCTCCAATGTCTAGACAGCTGCTGTTGTTAAATAAAGATCTTCTATTCCTTTCAATTCAGGATGCTTATGTTACTTGAAGATTATTTATTTCCATGTAATATGTTGAGTTATTTTGCTTTATAAAATTGTATTTCTGTTAAGTGCCTTCTAATTGGTTAATTCATTATTTAGAATTTTTTTATGTTATAAAAGTGAAACCATGAGGAGTCACTAAATACAACCTAATGATTTTGTTGTACAATAGTATGAATAATTATAGTCTGTCTAAATTTAGACTTATTTCTGTGATACTTTACAAATTTTGTTCATTTTATTAAGTTCTCAGAACATTTGGTTCATCCAAAATGCTGCACTTGAAAAGAGGCAGAGGAAATGTGACAAGTTACTGATACTTCCCACAATAAATTGGCCTCTGCCCTATGACAGCCCTCTTGACTTCCTCCCAGACCTCTCAAAACGAGTTAAAATTAGCTTCAGGGTTGGAAACTGCTTGGAAAGACCCAGCAGCTTCATGAAGTATTCAGAACCCATAGCATTTATTTTCTTCAGTGAGCATAATCAAATGGTCAAATGAAAACCTTTCTTCTGTGCAAATGAATAGACATTTTAGGAAACCTCAACATTCGTAATAATAATAATAATAATCCTAATAATAATAATAGTACCTTCATATAGGCATTGGCTTTGATAGTCCCAAGAGACTGCGATTCTTCTTAATACAAAGACCACACAGCATTTTTTATTAGGCATCAGCTAAGATTATTACTGTTACTTTACAGTTTATAAAAATATTATAAAGAATATGACAATCCATACCTCTTACCTTTTCTGAGGGGCATAAGACTTAATCTGAGCATTCCTGAGATCCCTGTTTATACTCACTCCATATATGGTCTGATTTCTACCCATACATAGTCCATATCTCTTTCCTTAGATTCAGATTCACATATTCAGTTGTTTTCTTGATATAACCACTGTAAGGACCAAAGTTTTATTAGAAGCTGAATTCAGTTTTGTACTTAGTCATATTTCCTGGATCTAACATTTGTTGACAAAGGCAAGGACATACTATATATCAAGGAATTGTAACTTTATCCCAACCAAACAAGGATGGTCAAATATTCCTGCTCACATTATGTTGTATTTTGTTTTCTTTTAATCACATTGCCCTGACAATTGATGTCGCCAGTCACTTGGGAAAAAATCACATTTCCAGAGGACCTTTTTATAAAGAATTGCATCCTCCTGTGCCTTCCTACTCAGTTGTGACCACATGGTCAACTTTCAGCTAAGTTTTCTTGAGTGTCTTTTGTTTTCATACTTTCTTTTTTTTCTCTATCTTAACCAGTTTTTCAATGTCCAACCTAGGATAGATCATAAATATGTATATTTTTCTGACTTTCTACATCCAACTTTCCAGTAGTGGACACAGTCATAAAATTGTACTGATTAACTTTGAGTCCAGTTTATTTTCTTTACTAAGTATAGTCAATTCTAGAGAAATAAAAAAGAAACTATGACGTGTTGAGTTTGATCATGTGGATAACACTGGACTTGACATTTAACATATATTTTTAACCATTTTTATCTTCATAATATTTAGAGAACTCATCTTCTCTTCTTTTCCACTTAAAGATCCCAATAAGCTTTGGCTTATAAACATATTGCAAAAAAAAAAGCTGTAACATATCTCAATATTTTTGGTATATTTATTTTAATCCATGTAAAATGTTGCTCTCCAACACATTTCTAGGTTACTTTGAATTCACAGAAAATTTTCATTGTTTGTTATGGTACATTCCAAAGAAGACTAGAGGTATTTATATGAAGACTCATAGACTCATGATGATACACAAGTATAAGGGAAGAAGGTATTAAAATTTACTTACAGTACTATAATAATGAAGAGAATATATTTTTAAAATAAGTTAATAAGTATAAAGGAGTTGAGTGAGAGGTTTTGGAATAAAGGTACATAATCATTAACAGAATCCACTGGTTTATAAAATGACTCTAAGTTTACTTAGCCAGGGATTCATTTCTCCTACAACTTTTGCTTCAACTTTTGTGCTAGGTCTACATTTAGTCTTTATTATAATACAACTGAGATACATTTTACTGCAGAAATTTCTTACTTTGGTATTTATTCCTTCTTCTGGGAATATTTCATCCCATTACTTTTTGTCACTATAACAAAATAACTGAGACAATCAACTTACAAAGAGAAAGTGTTTATTTTGGCTTGTAGTTTGGGAGGATTCAGCCCATAATCAATTTACCCATTGACTTCAGGCCTGTGGTGAGACAGTACAATATGGCGGAAGTGTGCCACCCGATGGCCAGGGGACAAAAAGAGGAAAGAGGAAGGGGCCAAAGCCTCACAGTCTTCTTCAAAAGCATGTATCTTCAATGACTCAAAGATTTCCCACCAGTCCCTCCTCATAAAGGATCCATCACCTCCCAGTAGTGCCACTCTGGGGACTAAACCTTTAACAAATGGCATTTGGGGAATATTTAAAGTCCAAATGTTGGAAACTGAAATTGTAACTTTTTGAAATTCTGGCTCAGATACCAATCCTTTTGTGAAAGATTAAAGTAATTTTGATTTTGAATAACAGAGAGTGAACCAAATAGCCACAAATAACAAAGAAAATTTCTAAACCTATAAAAGCTGAAAATTTAACCTAAAAGGAAAGTTTCATGTATAATTTCATCAGGTTCCAGAGCCTTTTATCCATGATTACTTTAGTTTTTCATTGCTTCATGTGATCTCTGTTCTCGGGTTGGCTTCCTTCATGATTACACAACTGTGCAACAATTCCAAGGCTTATACCATATTAGTGTCATGTACAGCATGAAAAATAACACCCTCAGTGTTTCTCCAGCCACTCATCTCCAATTCAACCAAAGTTTTGGGGTCAGACTGAATGAATTTAAGTCAGCCTCTCACCTCTGTGGCCAGAAAAATGCTTGGCTAGTTTGGACGGTTAAGTCACCAAGAACCTGTATCTAAGTTCATGAGGGTCTTTCCCTGAACATTTTAGATAATCAACTTCATAGCCATTTCATAATCATGAAAAAGACAATATCTGCTCAATAGTTAAAGTGACTTTTATCTCCAGAGTTTCTATGATTTTAAAAATTTATATGCTTTCTTTTTTTTTGTGGTACTGGGATCGAACTCAGGCCCGTGTGCTTGGAGAGCAAGCACTCTAATCACTGAGCTAAATCCCCAGCCCTATATGCTTTCTTTTTAATCACTTAATTTTTCATTTATCATAGAAATGTTTTTTCGTATTTGCTAGGCTTTTACCTGCTTGAGGAACAAGTACTCATATATGATTCATATTTGATTTAAATATTATTTAACATGTAGAGCAATATTTATTAAATTAGAGTTTCTAGAATCAAGTCATGCATAAATGAATGAAGACATAAATACATTAGTAAGTGAATATATAAGCTTTTTGCCTTTGAAATATAGAGTTCCTACAAATGATTCAAATTTATCCTTTTTTATGACAGAGTAGTACTCCATTGTGTATAAATACCACACTTTCTTTATCCATTCATCTGTTGATAAGGATAATAGCTAATCTTGGAATTAGCATGTGCTTTATGATACAGGGTAAATAGTATCAAATGGGCATGGTGGTACACAACCATAATCCCAGTACTCTGGGATGCTGAGGGAGGAGAATTGCAAATTTGAGCTCAGCCTGGTCAACCGAGTGATTTATTGAGAACTTGTCTCAAAATAAATGATTGAGGGTATAGTTTGGTGAGAAGACACTGTGTTCAATCTCCAGCACTGGAAAAGAAAGTCTTGTTCACTTGATATTTTTTTTAGAAAAACGTGGCTTATAATGAACACTTTTTTTTTTTTTAACATTGTATCTTCAAGGCATTAATCTTTGCTCTGTGTGGGTTTCATGAACCAACAATCTTTTCTGGTCTTAGTCTTTCTGAATTTCTTTCTGTGTAATGTTATCCACCAATTTCTGTTGACTTTTTGTTTGTGATATCATTACATTTCTTTTTAATTCATTTGACACTGCCTTATTGCACACCACAATTATCCTTAGCCTTTTGCAAAATCTGCTACATCTTTCTATGCCCAATGCATATAGCACTTTGATGCCAGATTGATCTCTTCTATATCACCTACAGTTCAGATGTCTTCATTTGCTCTTCATAAGTTAACAAAATAAGTGTAGACATTTCACTTTGGCATTCACGGCTTTACTCACTGTTTTTCTCTTTTGTTGCATGTGTGAATTCCTTGTTTCAGTGAAAGGAGTTCACGTATTCTCATCTTTGTAATTTTGCTCATTTGTATATTTCTTCTTAGAATACCTTCCTTTACTTTACACTTGGGGATTTTTTTTCTGCCAGTATGCATTTTCTGACTACTCTTTGCAACAACAAGCTCTCCTTTCTTTGAAATTTCTTTTCATCTATATTCTGAACCAGTCATTTGATATGTACTTTATAATAATTTGTATAATTTATTTTTATCTGTATGATATGAACATTCAACTTGATAACTTTTTCTTTCTTTTTAGATAACTTTTGAGAACTTTTTTGTAGTCCTGGTCTCTAGAATAGTATCCAGTAAATTAATTATAGTTTCTTGAAATTTATTGTAGTAACAACATTTAGAATGGTACTTAGTACAAAGGGTAGTTTAACAAGTTTGATTGCTCTGGTGATAATGAGTACTGTTTAGACAAGATGAGGGCAGGATGACAGTGTATTTTGATGAATACTGAGCATGTGTCCTATTCTTAGTGAATGTTTATTTAATTCAGCAGCCTTGAGATTCCTAATAGTTGATTACATAAACTTTTTTTTTTCTACCAACAACATGTATTGGTGCATTGTATACATAATGATCACATTCATCATGGTTACTTTGTACCTGTTTATGATATATCTTGGTTTTCCCCCCTCTTCCCCACCCCTCCTTTCTGTTCCCCCACCCTTCCTTTCTGTTCCCCCACCCTTCCTTATTTGCAGCAGGTTTATTTGCATTTTTCCATTTTTTCCCTTTCTCCTTTCTTTTCTTTTTTCCTTCCTTCTTTCCCCCCTTCTCCCTATCTAGTTCTCCTCTCTTTTGAATACTTTCTTTTGCATAATATCTATTATACATCTTTGTCTTTATTTACACTTATAGTTTCTCATAGCAGAGAAACAATTTGATGTGTACTCATGAGTGTCTGATTTATTTCACTTGAGTATGTTCTTAAGGTGCATCCTTTTACCTACAAACGTCTCTAGTTTATCCTTTTTTACAGCAGGGTAGTACTCCACTGTGTAGAAAAATCACATCTTCTTTAGCCATTCATTGGTTGTTGGGCATTTAGGTTGTTTTCAAGACTTAGCTATTACAAATTGTGTTGCTATGAATATGGTTGTGCATATGTTGCTGTGGTGTGATGATTTTAATTCTTCTGGGAAGATACCAAGCAGAGGATTAGCTGGGTCAAATGGAACCACCAGTTGTAGTTTTCTGAGGAATCTCCACACTGATTTCCACAGTGGTTGGACCAGTCTACATTTCCACCAACAGTAGAGGAGTGTTCCTTTTTTCCTGCAGATCCGCCAGCATTTGTTATTGGTTGATTTCTTGATAATAGATGTTCTTTCTGGAGCGAGATGGAATCTTAGTGTTGTTTTGGTGTGCATCTCTCGAATGACCAGTGATGTTGAACACTTTTTCATATATTTATTTGCCATTTTTATTTCTTTGTCTGAGAAATGTTTATTCATTTCAGATGCCCATTTTTGGATTGGGTCTTTAAATTTGGGAGGTTGGATTTTTTCTGAGTTCTTCGTATATTCTAGATGTTAGACCTTTGTCTGATGGATAGCTAGCAAAAATTTTTTCCCAGTCTGTGGGTTTTCGCCCTGCTCTATTGGTGATTTCTTTTGCTGTGGAAAAAGCTTTTTAATAGCATGTGGTCCCAAGCACTGATTCTTTGTATTGTTTCCCATGCAGTCTGGGTTCTGTCCATAAATTTTTTCCCTACCCCTATGTCTTTGAGAGTTCTTCCTATTCTATTCTCCAGTAAATTTAGTGTTTCTGTTTTAATGTTTAGATCTTTGACCCACTTCAATTTTAGTTTAGTACATGGTGAGAGACATGTATCTAGATTTAGAGTTTGGCATGTGGCAAGCCAATTTGTCCAGCACCATTTGTTAAAGAGGCTATCTTTCTTTCAGTGAGGGTGTTTGGCTCCTTTGTCGAAGATGAGGTATTTGAGTGTGTTTGGGGTTGTTTCTGTATCCTCCAATCTATTCCATTGATCCTCAGGTCTGTCTTTTTGCTAGTACCATGCAGTTTTTAATACTGTAGCTTTATAGTATAGTTTTAGATCAGGGACTGTGATGCCCCCTGATTTTCCCCTGTTGCTTAGGATCGTTTTTGCTCTTCTTGGTCTCTTCTGGTTCCAGATGAAATTCATGATTGTCATTTCTAATTCTTTTTTTTTTTTTTTTTGGTGCCGGGGGTCGAACTCAGGCCCTTGTGCTTGCAAGGCAAGCACTCTAATCACTGAGCTAAATCCCCAACCCTGTCATTTCTAATTCTTTGAAGTATGTTAGTGGTATCTTGATTGGAATTGCATTAAATCTGTATAGTAATTTAGAAAGTATGGCCATTTTTAATATGTTGGTTCTTCCTACCCAAGAACATGGGATATCTTCCCATTGTCTGATATCCCTTTCAATTTCCTCTTTTAGAGTACTGTAGTTTTCAAAGAAAAGATTGTTTACTTGCTTAGTTAGCTAGATTCTTAAGTATTTCATTTTTTTTTTTTGGTGTGATTATGAAAGGTATCTCTTCTCTATTTCTTTCTCAGTGAGTTTGTTATTGGTATATAGGAATGCTATTGACTTTTGGGTGTTGACTTTGTATCCAACTATGCAACTGAATTTAGTTATTAAATCTAGAAGTTTTTTGGTGGAATTCTTGGGGTCTTTTATGTAGAGTGTCATGTCATTCATAAATAATGGTAGTTTAACTTCTTCCTTTCCCATCTTTATTCCTTTTATTTCTTTTGCCTGATTGCTCTGGCTAATGTTTCTAGAACTATATTGAATAATAGTGGTGACAGTGGACATCCTTGTCTTGTTCCAGATTTTAGTGTGAGAGCTTTCAGTTTCTGACCATTTAGTGTGATGTTGGCCGTTGGTTTGTTATAGATGGCTTTTATCAGATTGAGATATAGACCGTCTGTTCCTAATTTCTGCAGTGTTTTTATCATGAATGGGTGTTGGATTTTGTCAAATGGTTTTTCTGGATCTATTGAGATGATCATGTGATTTTTGTCTTTGACTCTGTTGATATGGTGTATTACATGTATTGATTTGCGTATGTCAAACCATCCCTGCATCCCTGGGATGAATCCTACTTGGTCGTAGTGTATAATCCTCTTCATGATTTGCTGTATTCTGTTTTCCTGTGTCAATAATTATTGAGGATTTTTGTGTCTATGTTCTTGAAGGGGATTGGCCTGTACTTTTCTTTTTTGGTTTGATCCTTCTCTGGTTTTGGTATGTGGGTAATGCTTGGTTCCAGGAATGAATTTGGGAGTATTGATTCCCTTTCAATTTTATTAAAAGGTTTGAGGAGTAGCAGCATTAGATCTTCTCTAAATTTCTTGTAGAATTCAGCAGTGAATCTGTCAGGACCTGGGCTTTTCTTTGTTGGTAGGTTTTTAATTTTTCAATTTCATTGGCTTATATTGGGTTATTTAGAGTTTTTATATCTTCTTGGTCTGGCTTTGGTAATTCATATGTATCTAGAAATCTGTCCATTTCTCATGTGTTTTCTATCTTATTAGAATAAAGATTCTCAGAGTAGGTATTGATGAGTTTCTGGATTTTTTCGGGATCTGTTTTGATTTCTCCCTTTTCATCTCTAATTGCATGGATTTGAGCCTTTTTTTTACTTTTTTTTCCATAAAGTTGGGTAAGGGTTTGTCAGTTTTTTTGGGGGGGGTTTGTCAGTTTTATTTAATCTTTCAAAGAACAAACTCTTTGATTCATTGATTCTTTGTATTGTTGTCTTAGTCTCAATTGGATTCATTTTGGCTCTGAGCTTTATAATATTCTCCCTTGTATGAGCTGTGGGCTTGACTTGCTCTTCTTTTTCTAGAAGTTTGAAATTCAACATTAGGTAGCTTATTTTACTTTGGTCAGTTTTTCTGATATGGGAGTTCAACGCTATAAATTTCCCTCATAAGACTGCTTTCATTGCATCCCATAAATTTCCATATATTGTATTGGCCTTTCCTTTAAAGGCGATTTGTTTCTTTTCTCTGACAGCTTTTAATATTCTGTTCTTGTGTTGCATTTTTGGAATCTTAACTGTTACATGCCTTGGGTTAGATATTTGTTGATCATAGCTAATGGAGTTTTATGTCAAGTTCTTATTCCATGTTTGGGAAGTTTTCTGTCATTATCTTGGACAGGTTTTTTATGTCTTTTGCAGTATCTGCTGCTTTTTCATTGACTCTGATCAATCTTACGTTGTTTTTCTTTGTGTCATCTAGCAGCTGTTGGATTGATTTTTCATGGTCCCTTACCATTTCGAAGAACTCTGTCTTTTCATTCTTTTCATGATCACTAACCACAGTCTTGTCTTCTATAGCTGATATTCTGTCCTCATGTTGTTTCATTCTAGTGGCTGTAGTTCAATGGAATTTTTAATCTCCCGGATATCTGTTTGAATCTGTTTCATGGATTCCATTTCTTTCCTATGTTGGTCATTTATTGTTTCCATCATTTTCCTGAGCTCCTCTTTCTTTTTTTATCTTTATCTGCTCTAGAGTCACTAATCATGTCTTTCATAATATAAATTATTTCTGTTTTTATTTTTTCTAGAGCCTCATTCATCTGCTTTGTTACTACTACTGTTATCACTTCTGAGAGTCTCGGTTGTGGCTTTCGGATTGTTCCACCTCATTACCCCCTGGGTTTGCCTCTGATGAGTTGGAGCTCTGAGGTTGCATCTTGTTTGCACATCTTCTTATTTTCTCCCTCTTTTTTTAGTTTAATTCCTGAGTTGATGCTTGTGAATTGCCTATGGCAGGTAGCTTTACTGCTAGTGTTGAGAACCCTTTGGAAATGACTGCTTTCTCGCAGATGTCTTCCAGGTGTAGCTAGTTTTTGGGTTTTAGTCTATTGCAAGATCCTGCCTCTTCAATTTATTGGGTTTGAGGAGTTGCTATTTGGTGGACCCCTGCTTCTTTGGCCTTGGTCTGTAGTGTTGGTTATGACTTTCTGGCAATCTGAGTCTTAGTATAAAACAAGGACAACTGATTGGAATGATTCTGTAACCTTGGCTAAAGTAGTATAACCAGTAATAACAATAGCATCAAACGTAATTTAGAAAATGACAAATTTTGGTAACTTTTAATTTGCCACCTTTAACCATATGAGCTAGATTTGTGGTTATATAACAATGTGTAAAATAAACCAGAAACTTCCTTATAATAAGTATGCCCTCAATATGGTGATTTTACCCTCAGGCAAGAAAATTCAAAAGTGATTAGGAGGAAAAAATAGAGAAATAGAAGAAGACTGATGAGAAACAAGGCAGGAAGGCAGGAGAAGATCATGCAAACTTTGGGAAACTAGTAAAGAAAACAGGAAGTAAAGAGAGAAGGAGGAAATAAAAACAAGGACAGAACAAAACAATAACAACCAAAAAGTAGAAACAAATTTCACATTCATATAGAAACAAGAAAAAAGCAAAAAAGAGAGGAGAGAATCAATACACAGCAACAGCAACAGAGAACAAATACATCCGCTTCTAGCCTTGTCGCTGCTGTCGCTGGCAGAGAGAGTTGGCAGGCGCAGGATGGGTCCCTGTTGAGCACCCCAGTCCCAGATTTACAGCCGGGTCCTGGGAACTCGCCACCACTTCCTCTGACATTCGGCCTGCGCTCTGACCGCGGGGTTGGAACCTGGTTTGCTCAGCTGGAGACGCACGTTATGCCTCCCGCTGGTGTGGAGTGAGCCGCCTGCCGGCTTGAACTCAGCTCTGCCTCCTCCAGCACGAGAGCCGCCGGCAGCTCTGCTGACTTCTGCGCTCAGTCGGCCCCTTTCTAAGCTGGCAGCCAGCCGACCTTCCTCCCCCGGAGGATGTCTGAGCCCAGTCGCTCCGGCCAGCGCAGTCTGCTGTGTCCGCTGTTCTTTCAGCGGAGGCCTCTGGAGTCGCCGGCAGTTAGCGTGCACCTGCAGACTCAAGCCGCAGCTCCGCACCGAGAGCCAGGCCTGGCAGGAGGTGCCGGCTGTCTGCCGCCATCTTCTTTCGTGGTGGTCTCTGCTTTGCTCTCCCTGTGGGCTTCACTGCTCACTTCAGATGCTTGCTGGGTCCTGGGGACCCACTTCTCTCTGCTCTGCCTTAAATTTCTGTATTCCACCATCTGGACAACAAACCTCAGGCTGTTTCTCTGCCGTTTGCTGCTCCACCGTGTTCCCGGAAGTCTTATTACATACATTTTAGATGTCACCATATTAATTGGACAGGCTTGCCTACTAAGGTAGGTGTTCTGTAATTAACTCACTTAACTAATTTGTGGGTTTGTGTGTGTGTGCGTGTGTGTGCGTGTGTGTGTGTATTTTTACTTTTTTTGGTCCTGGGGATCAACCTCAGTCAGGGCCTTCTGTTTGCAAGGCACGCACACTAACCACTGAGCTAAACCCCCAGCCCCAGTGTGTGTGTTTTAAGATTGCTTTCCCATGCATTTGTTTTCTTTTAATTTAGTTTTGATTCTACATACTTGAAGTCATTAATATTTGTTACAGGATGTGCTAATAATTACGAAAATCAAGTAAGTGGGTTATTTTCACTTTATTTCGGTCTTTACATGAGATCTTGGGGACTTCCATGTCAGTAAAATGATCATGCTGCAAGTTTTTTCACAGACAGATAGTAGCTGAGATAAATAACCATAAAAGCATTCATATTCTCTTAACCTGTCTCCCTTATCACCTGTTGTACTCAATGAGTTTTTCATTTAAATTTGGCACCAATAGCATTTCTAATTTTCATGCTATTGTCAAAATTAAGGATATAACTAAATTGAGCAAAAAAGGAGAACAAGGTACATGGCTCCATAGCAATTTCATCTTCAAATTCAGCTTCTTTTCCTTTGTGACTTGGCAGTCTCAAAAACTTGTTATCATTGTGTATTTTTTTATGCTGTTAAAGGAAATAAAAAATTATCTCTTCCTAAAAGCTGAGATGATGACAAAGTCCTTGGGATTATTTAAAGTCTTTCTTCCCAGACAAATTATGTTTTCCATGGCCCCCAATCTCCAAGTGTGAGGGGGCTGGAAGGTGGCAAAAGTGTAAGACTTCACTTTATATCATAAAATCTCATGGCCAGCCGAGTAATAACCTTTCTTCAAATTGATTTTAAGAATTTTGGAAAGTGCTGGATATGTACATTGCATTTCAAGTGACCTACAGATCTTACTGTGGTCTGAAATTCTGATTTCATTGGCAGCATTGAAAGGAAACTAATGTTTTTAGGAAGATGGATCATTGTGTCTGGTTGGAATTACATTTAATAGAATTTCAGCAGAATAGTAGGCATTTTAAGAACTAATGAAATGGCAACACTTTCAAAATGCATAAGAAATAGGAAGAATGTTAGTGTTTCAGAGTATGTAAGTTAAAAGTTATGGAATATTGTGACAAGTTACAGAATGTATATGTGAGATTATGTTTTTACCTATATGGTAATGATGAAAAACATTTAAAGATTTATAGCCAGTAATATGAGATGTAAAATATTAAAAAGTTTGTCCTCTTCCTGGGATGTTAGTGGTAGGGAAGAATGTAGGGAAAAGATCACGAAGCAAGAGAAAGATAAATTATATATGTACTACCATGGAACACAGCTGTGTGGTTTGGGAGTAATGCTTCAGGTATTTTATTTCTGCTGCTTCATTTTCATTATCACTATATACATGTATGTGTATATATTTGTGTGTGTGTGTGTGTGTGTGTGTGTGTGTGTGTGTGAACTGCAAGTATTTTCTGTGAAGAACAGAAAGTAAACCTTTCATATTTTCTGGGCAAGTCTCTGTTGCAAATACTCAGCTCTATTGTTGTAGCCACACACAATACATTATCACATGGGCAGGATTGTATTTCAATCTGATTTTATTTACAAAAGCAGGTGACAAGCTATATTTGGTCTGCAGACTTGTATGGTCTCGAACTATCTAGATTCTTGCTGAGTAGAAAGTTAGATCTTACATAGTTCATAACATGAGCGTCTTTATTATCTATGTATAATACTTTATTTTGTTCATTTATTTAAACATTTATATAGCACCTAATACATACAATACATTATGTCACACTTTGCAGAGGTAGTGGTGAAAAAGATACATGACTTTCTTTACTCTAGGAGATTTTGTTTAAGATACAGGTGATAAATGCTTAAAGAAGCAAGTAAATAAGATCATGATAAGTCAATTAAAGTATTGTAAAAGAATTAAATGCTACAATGTGAAAGAGTAATCAGCAGCAGGAGCACAACTTTAGTGCCATTTGAGCTAAAACCTGAATAATGAAAAGAAGCAAGTAATATCATGAACTAGGGGAAAGAACATTCTAGAAAAGTGTTCTATTTCTCTAGAGAGCCTTAACTAATACATTACCTTCTGTTATGGTTTGTGTCTAGATGTCCCCCCAAAGCCTCATGTGGTAAGAGGTAGCTGGATCTAGAGTGTGTAATTACTAAATTAGTCCACTTATTGGTTTGGCATGGTTCTGCTGGGATCAAGGATGTGATGCTAGGATTAAGGGTATTAGAATTAAGGGTGAGAGTACTGCCCACCCTAAAGCCAGAAAGCCTGGATAAGATATAAGATACAGGAAGAAGCTGGTTAGCCTCATTCCCCCCGCCCCCCCCCGTCCTTGCTTGCATTCCTTGGTACCTGGCTGTGTTCTGCCTGTCTGCTGTGCCACCCTGCCTCAAACCCAGCTGATTGTGGACTGAAACCTCTACAAACTGTGAGCCAAATAAACCTTTCTTCCCCTAACTTTGGGTGTCTAGTATTTTGTCCCAGCAAAGAGAGAAAACCTAACTAACACACCTTCTTAACAAATTTTAAGTGTACAGTAAAGTATTGTTAGCAATAGGCACAATGCTGTACAGCAGAACATACTCATTTTGCTGAACTAAGCTATAAAGCTGTTGATTATTAATTCCCCATTTTCTTTCCCTCATCCCTGGAAATCACTATTCTCTTTGATTTGATACATTTGATGATTTTAGGAACTTTGATGGTTATGTGTATTTTAGGCTTTGTCAATACTTGAGTGAATTTATGGTTTGATGGAGTTAGTAGTATAGCTATGAAGGCAGACTTGCTGACTTCCTTGGCTATGTGCTAAATATTCTTGATGCTTGAATCAGTATTAATATTATGAAATCAATTATCTGTTGTATTCTGCACCACTTTCAATCTTCTTAAACCGTGTCTCCTATTAAGGAACACACTCAACAAAACTACTTTTCTATGTTTACTTAATTCCTTTGTGAAGGGTAATATGTAAAGGGATTATTCAATGTATTAAAATAAGTAGCCTGAATTTTGAATGCATGAGGAAAGAGGTATTTACGGAATTTGTGTGCTGCTGGCATCCTCCTAGGAATTTTTTGCTGGCAGCATAGTCTGTAAATATTTAATCTTTTCCAGAAATTATCCTTAGAGGCTCAAACTATTAACTCAAGTGAATGCTACTAAAATATATTCATATACTATTGACAATACATAAGAAGAAGAAGAAGAAGAAAGAATATGAAATGATTTTTCTATTAAATATTATGCTTTAGTAATCTTTGTGTTCTATGAGTTCATCTTAGTGCTTGGCAAAACAGGTGAGTCCTAAATTCAATTTTGTTGAAATGAGTGAATTAATGAATAAATGAATTATGAATGGATATATTAACTAGGGTTCAATTTAAAATGTTTAAACTATCACAACTTTTTTTTTTTTTTTTGGTCTTGGACAATGTCCTGGACAATGTCCTGCACAAAGCCATCACAATATTTGGTGAGTTCAATGATTTCAGGAATGTTTTCTCATTACCAGTAGATGGCAGTCCCTCTTCACTTACTGTCTTTAAAAGAAATAAGAAAGAGATTGAAAAAAGAAAGGATGAAAATGGAAACATAGAGTTTTAATTTCAGTGCATTGTGTTTATTTCATTTTTATGAATGGATTTTGAAAAGTGAATTGTGAAGAATGGCAAAATAAAATATGTCTTAAATTAATTGAAAAGCCATCAATTGACTATGCTAAATCATTAAATTTCACCTCAATGGGTTACATTTTGATTAAACGACACTGTGTATTTCTTTCTGAAAATAAGCTTATCAATAACCATATGGCATATGTAATTTTCCATGTAAACATCAGCCAGTCTTTTGCCAACCTGGGTGTTGTGGTGAAGTAGCCTTCAACTTTTAAGTTTTGTGGGATCCATTATGTTATCAGCTTGATACCTTGGAGAGTACTTAGGGAAAGCCTCACACTATTTTTATCTTTAAATTTAAAAAAAAAATTGTTGAGCAGCTCAAGATGCTGCAAACATTCAGTCTAATGCATGTCCTAGCACTGAAGCGTAGTACAAATAAACCTTCCCAACAGGAGCTCATTATATATTTCCACAGAGATTCCCAATATGTGAAACATGCTGATACATCCAAATTGCATCTCCACTACAGTAGTTGCTAGGGAGCAAACTGAGATCACCAATTTCATTTCCTTTAGAAAGTTTCTTTATTTGAAACCTAAATCATGGGTTCCAGAATAATTTCCTCAACCTCTTCCTTCCACTCATTATATTTATCATTCCTCCAACAAGTGTAATCCTGTCACGGTGACCCATTCCAACAGGGGGAAAAATGACTAAACTCTGGGGAACAATTTAGAAATTCAAACATGGGATCCAGTTTCCAATTGATTTTTTAAATATTCTCTTATTTAGTGTATTCTACAATTTGTCAACAGCTAAAAGAACAGCAACTTTAAATGAGTTCTGATCTACAACCATTGTTAACTAGAGAATACTGGTCCTGATAAAAATACATTTCCCTTATATGGGGATAGCTTCTCATGTATTATTCATGAAATTTGTTTATCTGAAAATAAGCTGATATGAGTAGTTGGGCTAACTTTATATTTTATTCAGTTATTGTTGTGGTTTATATCTAGCTATCCCCCCAAAGCTTCATGAGCTCATAAGTGGGGCTTTTGGGAGGTGACTGGATCATGGGTGTATGATATTGGATCATGAATGTATGATACTGGGTTGGTCCACTGATTGGTTTAGCATAGTTCTAGGTGTGGGTGATGAACCTACTGAAGTGGGAAGACAAATCCTGGGTGTGGGTGGCACCAACCAACAGATTTGCCACCTGGATTGAATGAAAAAGGAAAAAAAGAAAGAAGCCTTGCTGCTTCCTTCCTGCCACACCATGAGCTTTTTCTCCTCTGCCATGTTACCCTGCCTTGGAGCCAGCTGACTATGGACTAAATCTTCTGCAAACTGTGAGCCAAAATAATCCTCTCCTCCTTTAAATTGTGAGTGTTGGATATTTTGTCACAGCAATGAGAAAGTAACTAAGACAGTTTAGTTATTTTTATTTTGCTCTTGATGTTTGGAGGATGTGTAAAACCAAATGTGTAGTTACTATAGAAATAGGAAATGGGAGGAATGATAGAAGCAAATCACAAAAGACACAGAAAAACACTCCATATCTACTATCTATATATGTGTTCTCCATTGATCTAGCTGAAATAATAGTCAGAACATGCAGAAGTCAACCACTGCAGCTCCATACTTTATTATAAGTTTGACATTTGTATGTTTCCCCATCAAACCTTGAGACTTGAGGGCAAGAAACTTTTTATATTAATTTATTTGTGAAACCACATTTTATCATTTGTATTTACAACAATCACGTATTGCATGTTTAATATATGACTGACTGAGGATACATGATGAATAAGACACAATCTCTGTTCTTAAAGAAACTTAAGTATGTAAAAGTAAATCAGCCATATTAGTGCGAGGCAAGCACTCTAACCACTGAGCTAAATTTCCAGCCCTCTTTGCAGGAAATTGACAAGATCTCATTTACCTTTATGAAATTTTGCTCTGTCAGATGTACACTGGACAGATTAAGGTGCTAGAATTTGATAACAGAGAAACTAGTGTGCACTTCTCCTGAGAAGTGTTTATTTTTTTCAGTTGTGTACTGTTAGATTGAGTCTTTTATTTTGGGAAGGGTCTGATTTTTTCAGTTCTTCATGTATTCTTGACTATTAGTTCTCTGTAGAATAGCCGGCAATTATTTTTTTCTCATTCTGTAGATTGTCTCTTCACTTTGTTGGTTGTTCCTCTGTGGTGCAGAAACTTTTTGATTTTTTGATGCCATTTGTTGATTCTTGGTATTATTTCTTGTACTATTGGGGTTCTGTTCAGAAAGTGTACTCTAACTACTTTGAAGATAATGATACATAGTGTAATAACTGTTGTTATTCTCTTACTATTTGGTTGTGAATTATTTTTCATGAAATAAAAAATAAAAATAGAAAATCATGGAAACGAAATCATTTTGAAGACTGTAACAATTTAGGGGAGAGATAAAAACGGGCATGAATTAAAGAGGATGAGATTAATCTAGGAAGAAAAATACAAGCTTGGTTCAGGTATGTTTGGGCAGAACTGGCCTTTGGGGTTCCAAGAAGAAATAATGAGCCAGGATTTGTAATCAAGAGAAAGCTCTTGGATTAGAATTCTGCGGCCTTGGAATCTGTCATCATATGAATGATAACAAGCCAGGGATGTGAATGAGATCATCTAGTGAGAGTGAAAAGAGAGAGGGTAAAGAAGAACTTTTACCAATATCTAGAACAGAAGTTGTTGCTACATGGGCAGTAGATATTTGCAGAGCATAATTTTTCAAGTACAGTACATTTTGGCATTGCTCCAATATTATTTGCAGACATAAGTGTGATTCCAGAAAAATCCATATTCTATTCTGCATATAATTCTTTCATTTAAGATACATACCTGTTAGTCAGGTGAAACAATTAGTGTGTAGTTTGTTCAAGAATTAAAAAGTTCTTGTGAGGGAATGTAGCGTGGAAACTTTGGCTGCATCTTTAAAGAAATATCTTTGCATTTACCCCATGGATGTGGTTTTTTTCCTTGCCCTACTTTGGTGCTGCAAATTGTAAGATAGTTCCAGGATAGGACTGAGAGCATAAAGAACAGAAGGAAGTGAGGAAGAGCTTTTAACTCATAAAATGTGAGAGATGTAAGAGTCTTTAGGGATCATTTGATTACAATTTTTTAAGGTTTATTTTTGTTTTCCTAGTAGAGTCTAATTTTATCAAAAAAATCAATATGTTAAATTCCAGTATGCAATACTGATAAAATATAGTTCAATTACTTTAAATTTATCCTATAAATTTAGATATGTAACACTGATGTATTTTGAGCTTAGTAACGCAATAAGTTTGTTTTGATGATCACATGTTTCTAAAAAGCTAAACTTGCTTGTTATAGATGACAGTCACAATTATATTAGCCTCAGAATCCAATTTATTTTGGTTTTGTTTTGGTTGTATTGTTCCAAGAAAATCATGAATCGTACAAATAATTTCTTTTGTGAATTGTAACTAATTTTTAAAATAAATCAGTTTAGAATCTTAGGACATTCATCAAATAAATTGTTAAGAATTGCAGGGACCCTTAACATCTATCTATTCATCTATCAATGCATGGATCATAATTAAAAGTATTATGAATCATCTGTTACATGTATTATAACATAAAAATTACTTTGAAGCCTAAATTTAACTTAAAGAGGCTCACCCTCTCCTAAATCTTACTGTTTCAATTTCATTGCCTGTTATGGGATTATTGAAGATTTTTATGTTTTCTTGGTTCGGTTTTGGTAATTCATGTATATATGGGAATCTGTCCATTTCTCCTGAATTGTTCACTTTGTTGGAGTACTGGTTTTTGAAGTAGTTGGTAATAATTTTCTGGATTTTAGTGGTGCTCGTTGTGATTTCACTTTTTCTTTCATTTCTAAGTGTGTTGATTTGGGTCTTTTCTTTCCTTTTTTTGGTAAGATTAGCTAAGGGTTTTTCTATTTTGTTCTTTCGAAGAATCAGCTCTTTAATTCATTAATTCTTTGTATTTATTTAATCTCAATTTCATTAATTTCTGGTTTTATAATCTCCTTCCTAGTTTTAGATTTGGATTGTTGTTCTTCTAGAAAATTGAGCTCCGTTATTAGATTATTATTTGGGCTCATTCTGTTTTTCTGATGTGGGCATTCAGAGCTATAAATCTCTTAGGAACGCTTTCACCATGTTCCATAAGTTCTGGTATGTTGTACTGGAATTATCATTTGATTCCAGGAAGTGTTTAATTTTTCCTTTGATTTTTTTCCCTTTTCCATTGATTATTCAAGAGAGTATTGTTTACTTTTCATGCATCTGCATAATTTCTCTGCTTTCTTTTGCCATTGTTTTCTAGTTCCATTGTGCTATATCTGATAGTATACATGGCATATCAGTTCTTTTACATTTACTTAAGCATAGTTTGTGGGCTAGCCTGTGGTCTATTTTGTAGAAAATTCCATGTGCTTCTGAAAACAATGTGCACTGTGTTGTTGTTGAGTGAAATACTCTGGAGATATCTATTAAGTCCATTTTTTTGAAGGCATAGTGGAACTCTGATCTTTCTCTCTCCTTCCTTCCTTCCTTCCTTCCTTCCTTCCTTCCTTCCTTCCTTTCTTTCTTTCTTTCTTTCTTTCTTTCTTTCTTTCTTTCTTTCTTTCTTCCAGTTGATTTGTCTGTTTGTGACGATGTGGTATTGAGATCATTCACTATAATTATGTTTATGTTTATCTGATCTTTTATTTCCAGTAGTGTTTATGAAGTTGGTGCACCAGTATTTGGTTCATATATGTTGAAAACTGTTATCTCTTCCTGTGGAATTCTTCCCTTAACTGATATGTAGTAACTCTCTTTACCTTTTCTGATCATTTTTGACTTGAAGTTCACTTTTTCTGAAAATAGGATAGCTGCTTCTGCTTCTTTTTAGGTCTCCCTGCATGGAATATTGTTTTTCATCTTTTGATATTTAGTCTGTAAATTCTTTTTAGGTTAATGTGTTCCTTGTATACAGCATACCATTGGAATTTGTTTCTAGATTCACTCCTCCAATCTGTGTGTTTTGAAAATACTCACACTGATATTTATTGATGAAAAGTATTGGCTCATTCCTGTCATTACATTTTTTTTCTTTTTGCCGTTTCCCTTTTTTCCCCTTCTACCTAAGCACTGTTCCTTCTTGGTGTATTCATTCTCTTAGACCTTTCGGCATTGTTATCTTCATTGTCTCTTTCTAGGATATTCTTGAGAAATTTTTCAAGTGCTGTTGGTGGTTATGGATTTCTTTAGGGGCCCTTTGTCATGGAAATGCCTTATTTCTTCACCTATTTTAAAAGATAATTTTGTAGGCTATATCAGTCTACATTGGAAGTTGCTCTCTTTTAGTGCTTGAAGCACTTCACTTCAAGCTCTCCTGGCCTTAAAGTTTGTTTTGAGAAGTTTTCTGTAATTCTAGGTTTGACTTTCTAAGTGATTCTTTTGCTTTTGTCTAACAGCTTTTTAAAAAATATTTTTCAAATTTTATTTTAATGGTACAGTTTAGATGTACATAGTGATAACATTCATCATAGGGCATTTATACCTGTGCATGAAATATCTTGTTGCTTCTTTTTTTCCCATTCCCCTCCCCTCACCCCCTCCTCCCTCCCTATTTACAAAAGATTTGTTTCCAATTTTTTTCCTTCCATTTGTTATTTCTCTTGTCTCTCTGTTCCTTTCCCCCTCCCTTGTTCCATTTCCCATTTGGATATTTTCTTCCCTTTCCCAATATAATACATGTTAGTCTTTATTTACACTTTCAGTTTCTCACACCAGAGAAATAATGCGGTATTTCAACATGCATGTCTGACTTATTTCACTTAAGAGTATGGTCTCAAGATGCATCTTGAGTTGGACTTCTGGGATATTGTGTTGTGGGCAGGCTCTTTTCTGATCATGACTATTTGGGGTTCTGTATGTCTCAGTTATGTGTATGTTAAATTCTTTTTCTGTATTCGTGAAGTTTCTGCTATTATTTCTGTAAATAATTTTTATGCTACTTGTGCTGTCTTCTGATCTTTCACTGATTCCAGTTAATCTTACTTTAGTCTTCTTTGCATCATCTAGCAGCTGTTGGATCCATTTGTCATGTTCTTTTGTGTTTTTCCAAGGTATTTCTGAGTAGTAACCTGTCATCAGTGTCACCCTTGTCCTCTAGTTCTGATATTCTTTCCTCACATTGGTCACTTGTTTTGCTCATACTTTCTTCAATTAAAAAAAATTAGTTTGTTAGTACAGGTATGTACTACATTATGTTTGCATTCCTTGTGGGAAATTGGCACATGTACATATCACATTTTAATTCTTTTTTTATCCCCTTTTCCTTTCCGTGCTCCCCCTTTACCCATCCCTTGACCTCCCCTCCACTTTTTATACATGTTGCTGTACATAATGTGGGGAGATAGATCATTCTAAAGGGGAAAGAGGATCAAGAGATGGAGGAAGGAACTAAGGAGAGAAGAGATAAGGGGTGAAAAAAAGGAATTTGGATTGTTTTGCACATTTACCAGCTCTGTAGTTTTAATATAGTTTTTAATCTCCTGAATTTCTGTTGGTACATTTTATGGACTCAAATGCATTGCTGATGTGGCCGTTCAACTTTCATATCATACTTTTTTTTTTTTAGCTCATTTAGTTTTGTTAGTGTCTTTTAAACTTGGTGATCATTTTATTAGGTTCAGTATCAGTTTAGTTATATCTTTTTTTTAATCTCACTGAGCACCTTATTGATATTCTTCTTATCTCCTCTGTTATCCATTCAAACAATCTGGCTGTGTGGCTTTTAATTTCTTCCTCTCTGTCCCATGGATGAGCACTGTGGAGTTGAGAAGCATATTTTTGCCTTGTCTTCTCATATTTCTTTTGTTATTTTTTTCTGTTTTTGTTTCTTTGGGGTGCTAAGGTTTGTAGGTTGATTATAATGGAAGACTTGGTTGCCAGTATGAGACTTATTTAGTTAACGTTTGCTTTTCAGTGTTTCACTCTAGGTGTGCCTAACTGTAGGTGTTTGCTCTTTTCCCAAGATCTAATCATGACTTGTTTTGGTGTCTTTTTTTTGTCTGAAATTAATATGGCTACCCATTTTTCTTTTTGTTAATGTTAGCATGGTATATCATTCTCCGCTCTTTTATTAATAATCTGTGTTAATCTTTAAAGTTGGCCTTTTGACAAAAACATTTAAAATTTTTATACTGAAATATTTTTCTTTTAGTCAAGATGTATTTAGATAATTAGCATTACAAGTGATGATTTATTTCTTTGAATTAATGTGTAGCATCCTTGTAGTTTTCTACTAGCTGGATTTCCTTTGTTTTCCCACCCTTTCCTACTTCATGCCTCCAGTGGTTTTAACTGAGTGTTTTATGATCCCATTTTACCTTCTTCCTCAGCATATCCTTTAATTGTGTTTTTTATGGTTGCTCCGGAATTTACAATATGCATTCTAAACTACTCTATTTTCCCTTTAACATTATTCTGTTTCCATGTATTGTAGGTAACTTTTATGAAATTATTCCAAATTCTTCCCTCCAATTTTTGTGATAATGTTATCAATCACTTTACTTATCTGGGTATAATCAGATAATGTAATTTAACATTTATTACTTGAAACAGTAAATTATCCTTTAGATCAATTATTAATAAGAAAAATAAAAAGACTTTATCTTAAATTATTCCTTCTCTCATGGTTCTTGTCCTTGGGATCCAAGTTTATGAGGCAACTGTTCTCTTGTTTTTACCTTGAGAACATTGTCAGTTTCTAAATACAGAACCTATGAAATTATGACAGGAACCTGTAAGATTATGGCCCCAGGAGTTAGTTTCTTTTTTTTTTTTTTTTTTTTTTTGTGGTGCTGGGGATCGAACTCAGGGCCTTGTGCTTGCAAGGCAAGCACTCTGATCACTGAGCTAAATCCCCAGCCCCAGGAGTTAGTTTCTTATTTTCAAGTTAGCCCACTCAGTCTCATTGATTTCAACAAAATTAGTATTCAAATATTCCCACCATTTATTGACTGCAGCAGCTTTTGTTCCAGGTGAGTAGATCACATTTACTATATATCTCTGTTTGTATCTTCAGATTTTGGAGTGCCCTGAAACTTCAGTTCTCCAAGGGGGTCCAAGAAAAAGTCATTAATTTTTTATTTTGCTTCACTATTTCTTGTTGTAAAGAATTAATGACTTAAAAGTACTTTAAGTATCAGTCTCTCATTGATATGTTGAAAAGTGAAAAATCTGAATTCCAGTTCATTTTATATAAAGCATTTATCTTGGAAGAAAAAGGGCAAAAATACAAATCTTCTAAACACCTCTATGACTGTATACGTGCTTCCATAACTTTCTCTGAGGAAAAAGAATAGTATGATAGAATGATCATGAGGTCATTTATACTGATCATTTTTCATGGTTGGATAGTGAGGGAGAAAATTATTAGATTAGGTGTTGTAATTGTTTTGTTCTGTGTTGCTTACTTTATTACAAAAGCACATAAAGCTTTTAATTTGATTATTATTTTAAAAAGTAGTATAGTTTGCCAGGAGCATTTGTCATTTGTATTCATGAACAAGGATGATAAACCTTTAAAAGTAGGAGGGTCCTAAATGCCAGGCTGAGAAACATGACCTTTATTTAAAAGCAAATGGGTGGTGCTAATGAATTTTGAGCAGAGAGATATATTTAGCATTCTGCTTCAGGAAACTTATTTAGCTGATGTGTGGTAAGTGGGATAGAATACTATGGAACTCCTTTACGAGGCTATTAAGATGATGATAACAATGGTGTTATCTATTTGTACAATGCATTGTGAATTATTAAATATGCTCACTTATATTAACTTACTTATTTCTTAACACTGCATTGTGATTCAGGAAGATCAGAGTTTTACTTTACATTTGGAAAGTTAGACACTGTCTGTAAATAAGTTAAACAATATGCTTTGTATTAGCCAGCTTTCCTGTGGCTGAGACACCATACTCCATACCCACAACTTGAAGGAGGAGAGGTTTAATGTGGCCCATGGTTTTAGGGAGTTCAGTTCACGGTTGTCTGGCTCCAAAGCAGGAACATCATGGATAACTGGTGTGGTGGAGCAAAGTTGCTTAGTTCATGGCAGCCAGAAGCAGAGCAGGGGAGAAGTGCCAGAGAGGAAGGAAGAAGGAATCAGCTACAGACTCCAAGGCTATGCCTTCATGTCCTATCCACACACTTCCAGAAGAGTGCTTAACTAATCCTCTTGGAGGCGTCAAAGCCAATGAAGTTGAAAATCTATGTTATCCATTGTGTGACTTAACCATATAGTTCATACATTTCACTCCTTCTATTCTATCATGTAGCTTCTGCATGAAGAGAAAAAAATATATAATCCAGCATTCTTATAAAGCTAGAGTTTATAAAGTACTTTTCTGGAACAATATTAAGTTTATAATAATATATGTGAAAAGAAACAGTCCATACAAAATCCAAATAAAGATACATGGTAAAAGTGAATAAATAAGGGGATGTGAGGAAAGTAATTAACAATGTATTTCATCTTAAGCGTTTATTACATCATTACTGCCCTGTGTAGCAGCTATTGAATCCCTATTTTGTGGATGAAGAAATAAGAGTTTTAAAGAGATTGAGCAACATGCTCACAGTTACATAACTTTTCAAAAGGCATTGCTGAAACCAGCGTCTGTTTGATTCCATATTTGATAACATATTGCTACCTGTGAATGACTGAGGTGCTATATCATTTTGACATTACTGGTACCTGTTGGATCTCTTTTTTAAGGAATGAAATTAGGGGGAGAAGAGTGTGTTAAACATGTTGGCGTGCTATCCACATTCATTTGCCTCCCCACTCTGGGGAGTACCATCAGCAGACTGTTCTCATTTGTCAGTAACATTATGGTCTTGTTCAAGCTTCGGAGAGTTGCCTCAGGAATCCAACACAGCTGCACCACAACCTAAATTCTTCCGCAGCCAAATTCCTTAAAAAAGAGATCCAACAGTTACCAGTAATGTCAAAATGATATAGCACCTCAGTCATTCACAGGTAGAAATATGCTATCAAATATGGAATCAAACAGATGCTGGTCCAGATTTCGGCAATGCCTTTTTTTTTTTTTTTTTTTTTTTTTTTGGTACTGGGGATTAAACTCAGGGCCTTGTGCTTGCTAGGCAAGCACTCTAACCACTGAGCTAAATCCCCAGCCCTCGGCAATGCCTTTTGAAAAGTTACGTAACTGTCAGCATGTTGCTCTCCTTACTTAATATCTTGTACTCCAAACTGTAGTTTAACAACTGCTTCAGAAGAACCCATTTTATTACAGTTAATACCAGAAGTGGCTTAAGCAGATGAATGGGAGGTAGAGATTTGGGAGTTGGATCGGTCACTACCTCTTTGGTAGTGATGATCTTATCACTCATTGTAGGTAGAGCATAGATAACCCTTTGCTCCAGTATGACATTCCAGTGATGATTGTGATGGTGTGGCAATGAAAGAAAATGTACTTTTGATTGTAATGTATTAAGCTTTTGTGAGGTCTGGAGGAAATATTAAGTATTAAGTTACAGACATTTACTGTTTTATTGATGTGTTACAGAAAGATAATAAAGGCTGAGCTTGAGTAACATGTTATTAACAACCAGAGGTCTTTCTGGTTGCATCATTGAAGCACTTATTGTCATCAGCAATGGAATGGAGAAATCCAAGGACTGATCCTAGGACATCAGAATGAATCCTCTTAAAAGACAGTTTAGCCAGGCATGGCACACACCTGTAATCCCAGCACACAGGAGGTTGAGGCAGGAGGACTGCTGCAAGTGCGAGGCCATTCTGGGCTATAAAGTGGATTCAAGGCTGGTCTGAACTACATAGCGAGACCCTGTCTCAAAAAAAAAAAAAAAAAAAGAGTTAAATGCCTAGCTATGGTGGGATTGTTAGACCAAGATAAGAGACCTGATTGGGAAGACCTAGGATCCTAGGTTTTTTGTGAGAATGCTTTCAAATATTTTGATGGCTTAAAAATCTCTGAACCTTTTGAGCCTGCCTAAAGAGCTCACCCTTCCTATAAAGAGACAGTACTTTGAGGAGTCTAATTCCAGGCAAAAATTCTGTGTGTGATTTTTCAGATCCAGCTCAAGGCAGTTACAAAGCTTTGTGGGGCAGGACTCTTTGGAAAGAACTTCCAACCCCACCTTACATGTGCTGCACAGCTGCAATCTCAGTTTTTTAAGTGAGAGTCACAATCAAGAACTCAGACATTCAGAACCAGCCATGCTTATATTCATATTGAGTTGCTTCCAGCAATACTTTTTATGGTTGGGATGTGGATGGAGAGGACATCGACTGAGGCAGTTTATTCATTTTGCCTAAGTACTTGTCTGCTCCTAGCCCCTTTTTTCTTCCTAAGTCTGGCCTACAAATCATAAAGATGTAAGAAGCTTTAGTTCAGGTCTCCTTGGCAATGAGATGACTTCTTATCCCACAGTTGTACTACACCTACATGACATTCGAGAAGAAATTAAATACTGAAGTGCCAGTTCCTCTTTTTTTGCTTTGCGAATGGTTTTGCTTTTTTACTTCCAGTTTGGCTCATTGTTCTAATTGATCAACTTGATAGTTAATTGCAGACAAAATTGGCACAGTGAGCATTGTGCCAATTACACAAAGTAATTCTCAAAGAATAAGAAACATCCTATGGGGTATTTTGCCAGTGAGTCTTTCTTAGTGTGTGATAGTGAATTCTTTGCAGGAACTTTTAATCCAACTTTCAATCATTGGTATTTCTCTTTAGCCTTTGGCTTCACAACAAACTCACCTTCTGGGTGAAATTAAAAATCCCTAGAGCAGAGTAGATGACCAGTTGCAAAGGTCTTACTAACCTGGACCAGCAAATGAAATCAAAGGAGATGGAAGACAGTCTCCCAAATAAAAAGCCAAAATCCTGTGTCCATTTTCTAATGCTGGGCTGGTTTTCAACTGAAGCCTATTGACTAAAGATAATCCGTACCTCCAAGGATAGAATCTGAAATATTGAAGCAACTCTGCACAGTCATGTCTCCCCCATGTTCTGCAGAGGAACCAATGGGCTTTTAACTAGGTAAAGCTTGCCGGGGGTGGTGACTATCTAGATATATGAGAATTGTTCTACATAGGATTAAAATTAATACCGATGTCCAGAGAGCAAGGTATCTTCCTATTGGAGTGAGGGCATATAAAATCCAGGTAATGAATGTCATTCAGAAAAGTTCTGAATGAAAGTGAATCTAATGGGTCCACTCAGATATCCACTTATAATCTCCTCGGGCCCCAAACTGGGACTGGCATAGTTTGCAGTAGGAAGTAAAACCCCTACCTACATTAGGCCCTTAGCTGCCGAGCTAACTATCATAGTGGGAAAGTCCAAGTGGTAGCCTATGAAATTCACCCCGCTACTGAGCCCCATAGTAAATAAAAATAATATTGCATTTTGGGTAATGATGGAGAGTGGAAATTCATGCTTTTAAGAATTCAGAAAATAATCAAAGTATGTTATATGCATGTAGAAATATGCCAAAACAAACCCATTATTTTGTATAACTAACATGAACTAATTTTAAAAGAAGAATGCAAGGGAAATTGTCTTCATATTATCTCAACTCAACTCATTATGTCTCCTGTAGAAACAGATCTTGGAAGGACATAGTAAACTACCACAGCTTAGCTAAGTAATGGTCAAAAGTCTAGATGCTGGGAAAATATACTATCTTTGTTAGAGCAAGTCAATATGGCTTTAAACTTCATTTCAGCATGTGCTTCTGGAGAAGCCAAACAGCAATAGAAAGATAGTGATAATTTGTGTTCTCATTTCACAGGGGAAGCTGATACAGGTAAATGATGGAATTAAAAAAGAATCCATCTTCTTTGGTGACTAGATGTTAGAATCAGTTGTGTACACGCACACAGACACACACACATGCACACACACATCCTAACTTTTTATATTACAAGGTGATTATTCATACTCAGTTTCTGGGCATTGGTTTTTATGAGATGCTGCATTCATTAAGTATCAGAACTAAGCTGTCAGAAAAACATGACTCTTAAGCAATTTATAAGATATTGAGTGTGTCCTACTTTGCTTCAACATTCTTTGTTAGCCTTGTATGTTTATTACATTATTACTTGGCCTCATTCTCTTTAGAATGTAAGGAAAAAGTTATGCTAACATAAGGTGCTTCCTATGCTCTGGGAGCCAAGGAAAAACCAAATACTGCTTTGTACTGAGGGGCTTTTGATAGAAACCAGAAGGACTTACATGTATTAATCATCGGGGAATCTGTTGTGTCTCAATTCTATGAATGAACACCTGAGATATAAGCATGGTGGACAGCTTGTATTTAATCTTTAGTCAGAGTCACTCTGCCACCACATTATCGAAAGAACTATGAAAGTTTTTCATCTGTGTAGAATAATTGCATATTTTCCAGTATTTGGTTGTTTCAATTTTGGTACCTTTACTTCAGTATGTTTCTGATGATCCTCTTTTGAATGTTTGATCTTTCCTCTGCTAGTAACGTTAATCATGGCTACTGTATACCTTTCTTTCCCCCATCTGTTTCCCTAAATAAGGGCCCTCAAAGGAGAAGCACTTTGGGATTGAAGTTCTCCTGTGACCCCTGAGTTGTTGTCATGTCAGTCTGAGGAGAAGGGTGCTCATCCATGATTCACTCACCCAGAGATGACACTTTGATAGTTTACACGGAGACATTTTATATACTAATGGTGACCACCCTTCAGTTGGCTCTAGCAATCAAATTGCTAGTCAGTATTCCTCTTTTTTGTGGGAATGGAGGTGGGTTTATTATAAACAATGCCTTAGGGAACTTAAGAAAGCAGTATTCTGCACGAGGAGCAAAGACGTTAGGGTACGAAATTACAAGTGTTTTAATGCTAGCCCCCTCCCCAACTCCAAGAACAGAGTGGCAGGAGACAGGTGAAGCAAACAGGCATTTCTGTAAAATTACACTTGAAAATCCTAAAAATTTGAAATCTAAACTTGTTTTGCTTTTTAAAAATTTAATGTATTGAAAGGCCCATTTTAGTGACATGCTAGCCCCACCAGAAAACAACTCCAGTACCCCTGTCAGTGACGTGCTCAAGTTGACCAGCCAGCTCACACTTCTGAACCCAGGTGTGGACAGGTACATGTGTGTCTCTAACCCCAGGCGCGAGGCTCAGGTGACAGCTAGTGCTGTGCGTCCACCTAACGGTCCAGTGTCCTCCTGAGGAAAGTTGGGCAGAGCAGGGCCACCCTTACTTGATAATGAAGGCTGAAGAGCCACACTGACCACCTCTACCCAAAAGGAGATCCTTATTTCTAAACCCAGTTTGGCACCCAGGATCATTTCCTGTTAGAAAAGAATCACACATATCCACATACTCACATATAATTTTTTTGTTTTTTCATTTAAATATAAAAATACTACTCTCCTTTGTGTTATAAATGAAGGACAAGCAGTAAGAACTTTTTCTTCTTTGAAGGTAGAGATAGCCATCTAAGTTTACTCAGCTTTGTGTTCATGGGAGGGCATGGAGCCCCAAGTAGTGGAGCACCATAGCACGGGACCAAGGAAGGGCATTCCTCCTGATCCCCAACCTCTCCTCTATTTCTGCTTACACCTTAGAAAACAGAGCTTCCCACCAGAGAGAGGTCTTCACTTAACCCAAGTCACGTCTATCTTCTTTCAGGTACCCTGAAGGAAAAAAATCCCTTGCTCCCCTGCTCCTTCAGGAACACATCTGCCCTACAGCTACACCCACCGGACAAGCACACCTGATGAAGGGGAAAGTAGTGGTTAGTTTCCCTACCCATGTCCCCGCTGATGCATTAGAAGGTTCCTGTGATAGGCAAAGACGGGCGGGTGGATGTGAAAATATTAAGAACTTGACCCCTCTTATCCTGGCAAAAGAAAGTAAGATTAATTGAACATGAGGAATACAAAGGCCTTGATATTACGCCCTGTGAGTTGCAATGGGGACAAGCAGGACAGGGAGATGGGAGGAGCTGGAGGAAGGTGAGGAACTAGGAGGGCTGGACAGCTACAAGTCTAGTCAATTAGTTTTTGTACTGGAAGGGCTCATCTCTGGTCTCTTGGAGAAGGCAGGTGTAGATGAGGGCTTCTGTCACAGCAAAGGGCTCACAGTTGGCAGAAGGGCGACGATCTTCAAAATAACCCTTCTCTTGGCCGACAGTCTGGGGAATGTGGATGCTGGCACTGTGGTTGGCCACACCAGCAGAAAAGTCATTGATGCTGGAGGTTTCGTGGAATCCAGTCAGGTGCTGTGCGTTGTCCAGGTCACCCTTGGGATCATAGGCACCAATGTGGTACTGGTGCCTCTTGCTTAGTTTCTTGATGGCCTCCTCAATGTACTTCAGACCATTCTCCTCCCGCACGGCCATGGTGCTGAAGTTGGTGTGGCAGCCTGCACCATTCCAGTTCCCAGGAATGGGCTTAGGCTCGAAGGTTGCTATCACTCCAGAGTCTTCACACACACGCTGCAAGATGAACCGGGCCACCCAGAGATGGTCTCCCATGGAGGTTCCCTCACAAGGTCCTATTTGGAATTCCCACCGGGCAGTCATGGCTTCAGCGTTCGTCCCTGTAATCTTGACGCTGGTGTACAAGCAAGGCCGATAATGAGTCTCCATGATATCCATGTCATAGACTTTGTCTGTTCCCACAGTAATATGGACCTTGGGCCCCGGGGAAGTCATTGGAAGGCCAACTGAAGGGGTGGCCATTGGTCCCCATCAGAGTATATTCCTGCTCCATTCCGAACCAGGGGTGCTGGTTGCATACCATGTCCATTATCTTGTTTTTTTTTTTTTTTAAACCAAGAACATGTATTGGTACATTTTACATATAATGGTCACATTCATCACATTTATTTTCTACCTGTACATGATGGATCTCTTAGACGCTCTCAGAATAATTTTTGGTCACATGTTTGAGTTCCCCATGGCCCAGTCAAATTGACGCATAAAATCAATCACCCTGTATTTATATTTATTTCAGCGGGGTGTGTTGACAGTTGTGGAACAACTGTCGATAAGATAGAACAAGAAATGCCAATAAGACAGATTAAAAAGCAGACGATGGGCAGAGAAACAAGGACAGCACATTATGAGGATACATCCATGATGGAAAGTTTGTACTTTGCCTACCACTTAATAATATTTATTGATGTCTTGTCATAGTTCAGGTCATATACCCACAGTTCACATACATTTTTCTCATGTGTCTCTCGCTGTAATCCCATGAAATGCTGTGTCATTTCCTGAAGCTGCTGTAACAAATTACCACAAACTTAGTGGTTTAAAAGAGCAGAGATTTCTTCTCTTCCAGTCTGGAGGACAGATGTCTGAAATCAAGGTGTGTCAGCAGGGCCATGTTCTTTTGAAGACTCTACTGGGGAGCTTCTCATTGCCTTTTCTAGTTTCTGGTGGCTCTAAGCATTCTATGGCTTATGACTGCTTTCATCTTCACATGAACTTCTCTTTCTTTGTGTCTGTTTTTTACTCTTCTATCTCTTATAAATACATTGCTGTGGAATTTAGGGTCCATCTACATAATGTATGATGATCCCATTTTTGAGATTTTTTAACTTAATTACGAAGACTGTTTTTCCAAATGACATCACATTAACAGGTCCCAGAGTTTAGGGTATGGATTTATCTTTTTATAGGCCACCATTTAACCTACTATCTGTGGGTCCCACGAAAAGTCCCATTTTAGAAAGAAAGAAATAATGGCTTACTTAAATAGGTTAAATACCTTTCCTGAGGTCATACAAGGGGTTTTGATAATACCACCAGGGTTCAACTCTATTTGACTTCCGAGCCCAAACATGTAATCACTATTACACATAGCCTATAATTTAATTTTGCTGAATGAATATTTGATAAGTAAGTTAATGAGTACTGAAAGTGAGGAAATAAATGTCCATTTTGTTCTTGAGGGAAGTTTTTAGGAAATGTGGTGGACATTTTCTTTCCACAAAGAGGAACATGGCAATGTTCCTGATATGACAATTTGTTTTCTCTTTTTAGAAACGCAGCAAGAAATAAGGAAAAGAGCCTGGAATTTAGATTTGATTAGCCCCATGTTCACTTGCATTACTTCATCATTCAACCCGTAACAACTGATATATCTGTATGTTAGCTGCTATTTAACCCATAAACACACAGGATGGTGATGTAGCCATGTGTTCTTGATCCAGTTTGTCTGAATTTGAATTTGAGTTCTGTTAATTTTGCAAGTTTCTGAAAGCTTATATATTTAAATTTTTTTTTTCATCTGAATGATAGAAACAACACTTCATTAAATTTTTCTGGGGCCAGGCATGTTGGCACATGCCTACAATCCCAGCGCTCAGGAAGCTGAGGCAGGCAGATTGATGTGAGTTCGAGGCCAGCCTAAACTATGTAGCGAGAGCCTGGCTCAAAAAAATTTTTTTCTGAGGATTAAACTACTTAACATGCGTAAAATTCTCAGAGATAGTGGATGCTCCATGAAGGAAGGGATGTTTGTCTTTTCTTAGTACCTTCCTCTCAAAGAGTGGCACACAATAAGCATTCAATGAATATTTATTAAATTGAATGAATGAATATTTTGGAGCATGTGTGTGCTATGTGCCCTGTGGTAGACAGGTATTGTAGGATAAATGAGATATTATCCTGCACATTTAAAGGCTTTCAAAATCCATCCTTCTATGCACTAGTTTGTCATACCAGAGAGGGACCTTAGCAAACTGCATTTCTTCTTCACTAGGTGAGTGTATTACACTCTGCCAACAGGGAAGATAGTCCAAGAAGGAGGAACAGGAAGGTGGAAGAATGAACTTCCTCTGTGTCTGCTTTCTGTTTCTGTTGGTTTTACACTAACAATGAAGCTTCACCCTAGCAATAGTAGCTAGTGCTAATCTCTAGATTTTATTCCAGCACTTACAGAGCTATTCTTTTTTTTTTTTTTTGGTGCTGGGGATTGAACTCAGGGCCTTGCGCTTCCTAGGCGAGCACTCTAACCACTGAGCTAAATTCCCAGCCCCCAGAATTATACTTATTGTGTCCTCTCAGAAGTAACTAACAGACAATAGCTCCCCTCAGCTGTTTGTGTCGCAGCTCCATGCATCATCTTCAAGATTCTAGCGAGCATAACTCCTATCTCTTACCTTTAGTCTCTGACCTAGGGAAAGAATGTGTCCTGGTGATATCATCTTCTTGTTTCCTCATGTTCCATTGTTTGTTTTATTTTTTCAGTTTTTCAAAATTCATTTAACCTGTTTCTTGTACTAAATTCTTTGGAATTTCTGTGTGACTTGTTGCTTTTTTTTTTTTTTGTACTGAGGCTCGAACTCAGGGCCTTGTGCTTACTAAGCAAGCACTCTAACCACTGAGCTAAATCCCCAGCCCTCATGTGACTTACTTTAATTGGACAGTAGCTATAAGAATAAAATTAGAAAGCATAAATTTCCAGATACCTTAAGTTACTTCTTGGACAGAAGTTGCTCAGGGAAGCCTTTGTACGTGGAACATTCATGAGTGAGAATAAACTGATTAGGTTAAACCACTGAGGGGTTGGCTTGAGGAATGTAGAGGTGTTATGCAGTAGTTACAGGACATATGAAAGTCAATTAAATGGAAAACTGAAGTAAGATTTCTAGGGCCTCTGTTAAATAATTCTTATTTGTGCTTTCATTGCTTGAGTAGTATTTAACTGTCCAGGTCAGTCCTTGAGACAGGAGAGGGATGAATTTATCAGTATTTTGGTTTTTTGTTAGATAAATGGCACAGGAAGACAGATGAGTAAGGGAAGAAAATAATGAAGTATAAAATACTTTTTAAAGTAGTTTACATTTGAGATAAAAATCAATATATATCCTTTATGATGTCCACACACTTCTTTAGAATTACTTCTATTCAACATTTCTTTCAATAGGAAAGTCATAAAGAGAAGTGAAAATTTACTCTAAAAATTAAATTTTACTTGGTTTCATTTGATAGTTGAAAGATCAATTCATCATTCTTGTTAGCTTTTACTTTTGTAAGAAGTAAAAATATATTTTAAATGGAGCTATTTGAAATATAATGCAAATATTAAAGTATTGATCTGCCTGATCAGTAATAAACTTCAAGAGATTGTAAATGATTTGAATATTGTTTCTAAGATCTGTGTTTATAAAACTTTTTGATTTGGCTTGAACATATTTTAATTTTTGATACAAAAATATCCTACTTTGAGTTAATTTTAATAAAACTGCATGGAATAATTTGTATCATGTCAACAATTTACATTAAAAGAATATTAAAATATAAGTAAAAGAGAAGTACAAATCTGACAGTTGTAGTAATATTTAATTTTAAATCCCATATCAATCTGTACAGATATTGTTCACAGCAATTGAAATTTAGGTCATGCCAGTGAACCAGATAGAGGGTCATTTTTCTTTAGTAATGAAGCAAAGTTAAGAAGCAAGGCTGTCACAGAGTATTTCATCAGCCCATCACACCACAGATTCAGAGTGAGAATGTTCAGTATGCATAATTCAAAGCACGTAATCATTCTTATTTCACTGCATTTCAATATATACCCAACCGAAGGAGACAGAATTTTGGACATTACATGCTTTTCTTATGGCCCTGGAGCTTACCAATATCAATTCAAAGCAATAATCATATTACTGACTGGTAATGTATCATGTGTGTTTATATGAAAGATTTCTGTTACAGAATACATCCATAAAGTAGGTTTTCAACCAATCTACCCAAAAAGAAAACATCCTTCATCACTATTACATTGAAATGTTCATAAAAATTCTGCCAACTATTGTGGAAGTAACACTTTGACCCTTTTAATAATCAATCATATTGTCAGCTATATTTGGCACAAACAATGATATATTGCAATTCCATATTTAATTGCTGGGCAAGTATTAGATTTTTTTTTTTAATCTTTTTTTGGTGCTGGGGATTGAACTCAGGGCCTTGTGCTTGCTAGTCAAGTGCTCTACCACTAGAGCTAAATCCCCAGCCCAATATTAGAGATTTTTGTAGCTAGTTTACATTTTGAGCACCAAGAGCACAACATTTGTTTTGATGACACAAAAATTAAGAAACTAGTAAAATGTCTATGAGAGACAAAATCCTGAAAAATCTTCTTAAGATACTAACTGGAATTTAGATTTAATGTGAATAGAAAATTTGCCTCCCTTTCTCACAATTGTCCTTGAAGTGTTAGCCATATAGAATGATCTTCAAAATATTTTAAATACAAATACAGCACTGAATGAAACATCAATTAATATGAGTAGTTAAATTTCTTTCAAAGTTAAAAATTAAATACTACAAAACAAAAGCCTATTTCCTGAATATGCAATACCTCGTATTTTAATCAATTCTTTTTTTTTTTTTTTTTTTTTTTTTGGTGCTGGGATCGAACTCAGGACCTTGTGCTTGTACTCTGACCACTGAGCTAAATATCCAGCCCCCAATTCATTATTTTTATCCATAGTGAAATATGACCAACTGTAAGTTCTTCCCTACGTATGTTATATACCCATTTTCTTATTTACTCACTCTTTTTTCAATGATAGAATTTACTTGCTTTGATATCATTATTTTGACCACTGAACTTTTGTAAACTTTTTGTTGTTGTTGTTTTTGTTTTGGAGGACCATAGTACATTATAGACAGAAAAACATGGATTGATCTATTTTCCAACTTTAATAAATGATTATTAAATAATCTTGTTCACCACTAAGTATCACTGTACTTTAATCACCATCAGTATGTTCTTTCATTTCACATTTCAAGAAGAATTAACTGAACAAAAGAAGTTAAAGACCTTTACAACTAAAACTACCCCACTCTGAAAAGGGAGATTGAAGAAGACATCAGAAAATGGAAAGCTATCCCCTGTTCCTGCATAGGCAGAAACAATATCATGAAAATGGTTACACTTTCAAAACTGATGTATAGATTTAATGCAATCCCGATCAAAATAGCAACAGCATTCCTCATAGAACTAGAGGAAACAATCCTAAAATTCATATGGAACCAGATGAGACCCAGAATGGCAAAGAAATCCTGGGCAACAAAATAAAAGCAGGAGGGATCACAGTCCACATTTCAAATTATATTATAAAGCTACAGTGACAAAAACAGCACGAGAGTGGCAAAAAGAAAACAAACAAACAAACAAAAAACCCAAATCCAACCAACCAAACAAACACACAAGTGGATCAATGGACCAGAATAGAGGATACAGAAGACTCCCCTGCCCCGAAACATTCAGTCATTGGATCTCAGAAAAGGGGGCCAAAAACAGGGCTCCCAGGTCAGGTGGGTCCAACTGCCTCCTTGCTGTGCTGCCTGCCTTCCTGCCACACGCCACTTGAGGGAAGAGTATATTGCTTTTGGTTTGGCAGTCTGCTGGGGGAATTGACAAAGGAAAAGAGGGAGCTGCCTTTCCTTTAAAGCTCCAATAGGTGTCTACTTCCATGCTGAGACTTTGAAGAGCTTCAGTCAGTCCTGGAAGCTGCATTTCAGCTGTCCAGACACAACTTCACACCTATATAACGTAACAGAAAAGTTCAGAAAACATTAAGCAAATAAAAATGTGGAGTCTATTAAACACAATGAACCTCTCTGAAACCAGTTGTGGAAGCCCTAGTTGTGCAGATGTATCAGATGAATTTAAGGAACTTTGGACAAAACTGAAAGAGTGTTATGATAAAAAAGTAAAGGGTTTGTAAGTAAAGGTAACCAAACTGAAAATGGAACACTGTTCACCTTTCTGCTTCTGCAAGACCACGTTTGTGGGTTACAGAAAGCTCTGTGATACTCATTACTATACAAAAATAAAAAAATTCTTTGGGCTTTCCTTGGAAACTAACACCAGTAATGAGAGAGGATATAAAGAGAGAGAATGAGAAAGATTGGTTTTTGATGTATCTTGTATCATACATCAAAAACCAATCTTTCTGGTACCTTAACTGATTTAGTAGTCATCAAACCTTTGTATTTC
Source organism: Hystrix cristata (assembly GCA_004026905.1). Taxonomy (NCBI): domain Eukaryota; kingdom Metazoa; phylum Chordata; class Mammalia; order Rodentia; family Hystricidae; genus Hystrix; species Hystrix cristata. Next base: position 84,745 of record PVJO010006171.1, read on the forward strand.
TAAAGATATAAGAGAATATTTCTTTGTCCATTTATGTTTTTAAAACTTTGAAAAAGAATTGTACTAACTAAAAAATAAAAAGAAACATAAATGGGGCAAGCATATTGAAGTAGTTTTCAGGTCACTTCTAATGCAAATCAGATCTCAAAAAAGCTTCTCATAATTCATAGTGCTAGAAAGCCTTTCATCAGACAGAGAACACAAAAGAGTGTGTATAAATGGGTTGCAAAGCTATGGTAATCCTTTTTGATACTCATGTGAGGTAAGTGTAATTCCATGAAAATTCTCTTAACTTTAATTACTTTCTACTTCCTATAAAGTATACTTTCATGTTCAGAGCTCTCAAATAATACTGGAGAGCCTCAGAAAGATGTTCACAAGTATGATGATCACCATAAATGTAATGATTTTCTCACTCTTTCTCTTTTTCCCATTCTTCGAGAAGTAAAATGTAGAAAGCAATTATTTACCTTTTCTACTTACTAGTGGACTGTTTTATCCCAGAATACTGAAGTTGAAATTAGAAGGAAAAATATCCTACTTACTACCTATAAGACATTTTGAACTCTCAATGTATCCGTTTCTTCTTGTATAAAATGGAGACAGATACTAGTGCCACCCACCTTAGAGGTATCACAGGCAGTATTATTTAATGGTGAAGCACAGACTTCTCAAGTAGAAATTTTCTAGATGTGTGACTATGACTAATTAATACATTTGAGACAGTCACCTTGTCAAAAAAATAGAAATCATTAGAAACTTTTAATAGAATTAAACAATAGAAACTTTTTCATATTAATGAGGGAATTAAAAATGTTTTTACAGTACTTTATTTGACAGTGTTTTATTTGATTATATAATAGCAAAAAGTAATGAGTAGTTAATAATCATCATCATAAGATATGAGACAAGTTTTTATAAACTAACATTTTATGCAAGTTTACAATATGCTAATCTTAACTTTTGTAATTGAGAATTATATTATTTGGGTTATTAAACATTTTAGGGCATCTAACTAGATACAAAAAAGAGCTATAAAGTTGGTCAAATATTTTGGAAAGATATCCCACCATATAATTGATATAGTCGTACTTGTGATTGAAGAAAATCTTAAACAATCAAATGAAGTGAAGAGGAAAAATTTGCTTGAAAGTTAGAAAATGCATATAGGAGACACACAGGTAAAGATGATCATATTGAATTTGACTTCAGTAATGTCTATCATGTCCATGATAATAATAATTTCAAGAGTTATTTTGTGGATTTAATGAAATAATACATGTATGAACATTCAGCACTTTTTTGTCATGTCATAGCTACTCAATGATGGTTTCCTTTATAAATTGCTTGAGGGAAAGATTATGATTTTTGCTCTTCTCATAGTGCCTTGTAGAGGGGAGATGATTAACATACTTTCCTACCAGTGGCATTTTATTTACCAATAAGCAGATTTTACAAATTTTTGATTTGATTTGTTATTTTATTTATTGAGGCAATATGTACTAAGAACCTACTGTTAAGAGGTACTGTGTTAAATATTACAGACTAAAATAATTATGAAAAAAGTGCTCCCACCTTTAAAGCATTGATAGCCTAGTAGAAGAAATATATCTACTCAAATAAATGTTATACTTTAAGTAGTTAGATTCAGATGTATCATAATATCAATGTGTAATCGTAGAACAACTAATGTTAGAAACACAAAAAATCAAAATGTCACACAGTGGTCCAAAGTGTTACATACTTTTCTATTGATAAACCTACTTATATAGTTAATTTACACTTTGTTAACACCATAAAATGAAATAATTCAGGTTATTTAAGTATACTTTTGGACAAAAGAGCAGTGCTCTGTTAACAATTCCAATTAAGAGCATCAACAATAATAAATAAAAGAAATCCACTGAAATTTGTGTCCTTAGCTCAACACTTCATGTTATAAATGGCTCTCTTGGATCTCAAATTATTTTATTGCTTTTTTTTAATGAAATGTCAAATTGTGTGTTCCTGTATATTATAAGGACTGCAATTTCTTTGCCCTTTTGCCTTTGGCAGAATAAAAACTGCTGGTTAGGTATAATTTAATAAAATATTTCACAAATTCTATTTTTTCCTCAGGCATTTTACAGATTTTTAAAAAATACTTAAGGTTTTTAAATTTTTATTTATTTATTTATTTTTTTTGTTGGTTCTGGGGATTGTACCTAGGGCTTTTACCATGAGCTACATTTCCAGCCCTTTTTAAATTTTTTTTTTATTTTGAGACAGGGACTCCCTAAATTGTTAAGTTGTCCAGGTTGGGTTCAAACTTGAGATCCTCCTTTCTCAGCCTCCCAGAGTGCTGGAATTATAGGCATCTGCCACTATGGTTGGCTCAGAAATACTATATATATTCTTTTCAAGATGTTGTTTTTCTAACTTGTGATAAAAGAAATGCCACAGTGTTTTTTTTTTTGAAATATTTTCTTGCATATTCTTTTGACAAAAATGAACATCTTATTAAGAGGGGTAACCCTGTTCATAATTTGTAAGTATTATTATTCATCATAATTTTTACTTTTTTTGAGAAAATCCATGCACATTACTAAATTAAAAAATCAAAGTGAATAGTCTTGTCATGTAAAACAGTTGTCTCCTGCCCCAAATTTTATGTCTGTCAAATCCTACTTTTGAGCCAAATTCTGCTAACTCCTAATGGGTTCCTCTAGTATTTTCTCTATATTTTTAAATAAAATGCTTGTTTTGCTTCTTGGCTTACAAATTTTGAGGTTTTCTTCTGACTTCTAAGTATAAAAGTTGAAGATTAAACTCTCTTGAACCATCACATTTTGTGGCAGGTCTATCATATTAGTAGACCCAAATTTGACATCTTGTTGGTTCATACCCTTAAAGTAACAATTTCTGACTGACTCTAAGTTTGTCTGGAAGGTTTGCTTTTACACTGAGACTGGCAAAATTGATGCAAGGGCATTCAAAAAGTCTTTTGAGGCATTTTGATCTCCTTTCCATGAGAATGAGTCCAAGAGCCAGGTGAAGATGAGAGAATTTGTGGATCTGAGCTTAATGGTGCCATCCGTAGCCATTCTCAACTCCCATCCTGTAGATATCGGACAACTGACTGAAAGCTGTAGAATGAATCTAGTTGGTATCAGCAGAATTATTCAACCAACCTGTGGTTTTATTTCTGTTTTGGGGTTAAGTCATGTTCCCTTCTCTCACTTTGTAAATACAGTTTTATTAGATTATTTACTCTATCTCCCTTTTCCCCATCTTTTTTTGTTTTGATCCCTCATCTCATACTCTAACCTGAAATTGTTGCTTTCTAGATATATTTTTGATTCTGACATTTCTACCAGCTGCTCTTTTCATTTTAAAATGCTGCTATTATCAGAAATTTATGACACTTTCAGTTCAGTCTTTTAATATGCAGAGAGTGTTCTCCAATTATGTCCAAGAAAATAGGTATATGAGGTACATATTCTGATTCCTTGTAAGTCCAAAATTATCTTCATTACTTATCATTTGTTTGTTATTATTTCCTAATAATATTTCCTAGTATTTCTTTTTCTGAAAAATTTGAGACAATTCATTCTGTTTTTTAGCACTCATATAGCCCCTTACAGGTCCAGCTATTATTATTAATCTGATTTCTTCAAGTACAACGTGTTCTCCAATTCTCTGGAGGCATCTGGGTATTCTTTCTAGATTTTTCATTTTACCATGATATAATGAATCAAACACCAACTAATAAAGTGAGGTTTTAGAATGATATTTGGAGACATAGATTTCATTTTTTATTAGTACATGTTTGTAGTACATAATGATTACACTTATCATGGAAATTTGGTTCATGTACATAGTATATCTTAGTTCTTTTTTACATCTCCTAACCCTCCCATCTCTCCTTGCACCTTCCAATTCTTGATCCCCTTTTCACTTATGAAGCTCTTTTTCTGTTTTTTTCTTGAATTCTTTTTTTCCATCCCCTTTCCCTCCTCTTTCTCCCCCTCCCTCCATCTCTTTCCCATCTCATGTGAAAAAGATCTCCCTACCTATTTTCTATCTTTTAGTTTGCTTTTTATTTATATTGTGGGTTTCTCATATAAGAGAAATCATATGATATTTAAATTGTGTGTCTGATTTATTTTACTTAATATTATGGTCTCAAGATGCATCTATTTACCCAGGAATGCCTCAAGTTTATCCTTCTTTATGATACAGTAGTATTCTGCTGTGTATAAATACCAAACTTTCTTTATCCATTCGTTGTTGATAGGCATATAGGCCATTGACAAGATTTAGCTATTATAAATTGTGCTTCTATAAGCAAGGGTATGCAACAATCACTGTAATATGATGGCTTTAACTCTTTTGGGAAGATGCCTAGAAGGGGAATAGCTGGATCGATCGGGATTCCTATTTTTAGTTTTTGAGGTATTTCCATACTGATTTTCATAGTGGTTGTACTAGTTTACATTCCCACCAACAATGCAGAAGGATGGAAACCTAGATCTATTCATGGATATAAGCAAAACTGGATAGATAGTTAAACTACAGACTAAGATAGAATGTAGGTGAATAAAAGAGCAAAACAAGTAATAGTGTAAGTAGTAATATAAAAGATAATAAATATATAGAGTCATGTTTGTTGGCTCTATCATTTGGGAATACCTTCTTTACCATAATTTTAAAAGCATAAAATTTTAGATAAAAATATTGAATTTAGCTTCACCCAATGGTATTATTTTTGTTCAGTAAAGGATACCATAGACAAATTTAATAGATGACACATATGATATGACATCTGTAATGTCTGAAGTTAAAAGAAGTTAGAGTGCTAAATATTTAGAAGCCATACATTCAACAAGAAAAATCAATAATCTCGTCAGGAGAATGAGCAAATGACGTAGAACAGATACTGAGACAATAAAATCTAACATGCAGATGAAGAGATGCTTACAATTTTTAGTAATGAGAGACACTGGACTTTTCAGCTTTAGTGCAGGGTCACAACTGCTGCTTCTAGATCAGCAAAATTTAAAGAGCTGACTAATGCCCAAGTGCTTGGAGGGATTTTGTGATGCAGGTATTGTCAGGTTCTGCAGGTGGAAGTTCAGACTGGTGTAGTCGTGGAAGCAGTTGGGATAAGCATACCAACACTGTTTGCTTTAGCAACGATAGTCTTAAGAATGACAGCAATTCTAACTTAGATTGATAAGGGAGTATGTAGGAACATGCTCATAGCAGACTTATTTGTACTGATGGGGTCATGAAGACAATGTAGTTGTCCAGAAGTGTCGGTGGATAAATAAAATGCATGACATAGAATATTACAGAAGTTATAATAAATAGATTAAATGTATATATTGCTATATGTGTAGAATTTAAAAATCATAGTGCCTAGAGTGAAGAAAAGAAATAGATTTAAATATATAACAAAAAACTTTAAAATAAATCTGTTTATCTATCTGTGATCTATTTATCAATCTATCTATCTATCATCTTTACGTCTCTGTTGTATGCAGCTCATGACTTACTATTCCTCCAAATAATGAATCCCCTGGAAGCTTTTGATTTATTTCTTTTTCTTCATTTACTTTATTACACAATGAATGAATTTTTAAGACAAACACAAATTTAGTCTTATGCTTCTTAAGAATCACATTTTATATTTGAACTTACAATACATCATAAACTAACACCATAAGGTGGTCACTAAATATTTAGTGGACACATAGTATGTACTAAGCACTATGGCAAGGTCTGAGAATATAATAAGAAGGATGGTATAAACCTTGGCTCTCTAAAGGTTACATAATTGTGTGTGTGTGTGTGTGTGTGTGTGTGTGTGTGTGTATGTGTATGTGTTGGAAGGACTTATATAGATTTATTCATCCATACCATCATTTACTCAACAAACAGTTTCAAACCTTTAATTTGCTTAGGGCACAGGGATTACAAAAATGAAAAAAAAGAGACCTGACACTGAGTTTGCATAATTAATTAATAATTACAATTTTGCTTGCTGTCAGTGAAATTAATCATCTCTGTCAAGAGGTCTTATATAATTTTATTGGTATCCTTGATATTTAACTTGTGCTGATACTGAATTGTTTATTGCAAGAGATCTTGTTCTACATTAATGTGTATCTCCTGTAGGAGAGGGTAGACTTTCAGCTGCTGCACAGGAAGTGTATGAATATGTTCTTGAAGATCTTTGAAGAAGATAATTCAAATTAAGTATGCCGACAGAATTAAACAACCAACCACACAAACATTAATTGATCCTTTGTTAAATCTAAAGGCATAGATTAATATAATCACAAGGGTATAAGGAACTCTAGCATTTTGCTTTCAAAAAGTTTTGACACATTCTCTGAGTCATCCATAGCACTGATTTATTGCTGAAGGGTCAAAGTATGTCATGAAGTGGGGAAGAATATTACTCTCCCTGTGTCTGCTGAGAACATACAATTTTTATAGCAGATTATGTGCTCTAGAGAAGAGTTTGTCACAGAATGACATGTCGAACACACAACCTGAAACAAAAGTGGTATCCAGAGGATCTTATTGCAAGTGGCTTGATGGATAGTTTCTGGAGGCATTAGTCCATCTGCCTCTTCCTCTTCAGGAGGGGCTGCCTCCTTAGATGGTGCTACATAGGAAAGGAAGAACTTGTCTGATGCCAAGTGGATTTATGTAGGATTTAGTTATGAGTAAGCAGGAGACATCTTAGTTTGTTGTCCATGAATGTTTCTTGTCTTCTGCCTGGTTTTGAGAAACTTGTTTAGAATTTAGAAGTCCTT